>SNQJ01S0026998.1:101820-112055 GCA_010110895.2 Picea sitchensis | reverse complement strand
GATAAAAATTACTCAGTCTTCTTCCACAAAAATTTGTAATAAGAAAGGTATTGCTAATAGTGTGATAAGGTTCAAAGTAAATTGAATATATCTACCTCGATGTACATGATAATTATTCTTGTATCTATTTTATTGATGCTCCTTCCTAAAAAAATATGAAGAACTCAAAAAATTGTTAGGTAATTGAAAAATTGAAAGATCGTCATCTACATCCTTACTTCCAAGAGGATAATTATTGCAAGGCTTATGCGTAAACCATATATATCAACATTTGGAATGTCCATTTTCTAGTATTACCCATGGATTCTCCTCTGTGTCTTCGGGAAGTTATTGTAATAAAGAAAGGATGAAATGTGAAATATTAATAAGGCATGATGGTGGGGAAGGATTACCCATGGATGCTCTTCTATGTCTTCAGGAAGTTATTGCAATGAAGAAAGGATGAAAGGTGAAATATGCATAAGCGTGATGGTGAGCCATTGGGAGACATTTTAGTTTTTTCATTAAAAATATTTTTTTCGTAAAGTTAGTAATACTATCGGGCCAATCTTCAAGATAGGTCCAATAGTGTATTGGGCAAAAATAAAGATGGTAATCAGTGTATTGGGCAAAAATAAAGATGGTAATCATGACAAAATTATGAAATTGAGCCACTTATACTTTATCATTCAAACATTTTGATTGACACCAAGAACTATCCTAAAATTATGAAGAATGGCCCCTTTTAACTTTATGATTATGAAGTCAAAATAGGCCCAATGGTATTCCATTAAGAAAATTTTTAACTTCTCAAAAATGAAGTAAAAAATTACCTGATAAAATGCATCACGGTGGTCGAATTTTGTAATATCAAAAGGGAAAGGGGCCCGATGGGACCATCCAAAAACATGGAATAAAGAGGGTTTTAAGGAAAGAATGAAACCTTAAAAAGTAGAGTCATGAAGATGAAAATTCAAACTAAACCATAGTCCTTAAAATTAAACCATTTGGGCATAGGTACCCCCTAGGTACCCCCTAACTATTTGGCTTCATAAACCTATAACTTTCTCTTATGATCTCAGATTTAAGAACCCTTTTTGGCAGAGAGTAGATCATGACAATCGGGACTTTCAAATGAATAGTTACATGACCATATTTAAACCCAACTTCATAACGTTCAAAACTTGTGAAGTTCAAATTTCCTCATGGATAGGAAATAATAAATTTGCATTTTCATACCTACGGGTCTTAGAATTAGAATCTATCAATTTCAATTAGTTTGTAGGATCCCCTAAAAAAACTTGTAGGTGGCATGCTATGGAGATCAAAACACCATTGTGTCTTAGACCTTAATTTGTGCATAAAGGGATTTTTAATTGAAATTCTAGATCTCATTTTTAATTGAAATTCTAGATTTTAACCTAGGAAAAGTTTTTCCTTGATGTCTAGAGCACCTAATACCCAACACTTAGTGAAATTGTCAATTCTACCCTAAAACTAGTCATGAATTAGTCCATGATGTAGAATAGCTTCAATTACCATAAACAAAGATACATAACACCTGAAAGTAGCTCATAGCCAATTAAATCCAAAAGGATCGAGAGTAGAGACTAGGATACATTCAATGCGATGAGTGCGAGAAGAGTAAACTTGCAAGGAAAACCAAATTGACAAGGAAACTACTACAATCTATTATGATTGTGTTGTAAAACAAAAATATCAACCATGAATGTAGTCTATGTAATTTACGCTAGCAACCCACAATCATCAACTAAGCATAAAAAGAAGAAGGCCAAGGGAGCATAGTATACTTGATGGGGATAGATTAAAATTGAAAAGGGGCTCCCCAATTCAGTTGATTTTGGGTTTTTTGAGGGCTCAATAGGTACATAACATTTGGTATCAAAGTAGATGATCCTTGGTTTATCTCCTTCAAACAATTCATGTTACCATTTTCATTGTAATGATTTTTTGGTTAATTTTCAATGAGTAAAATTTTCAAGGCGCATATAGAACATAACAAAGTAATTTGGGTCAAAATTTCAAAATCTAGTTCCTATATGTTCATAGTTAGAATATGTGAAAGTTAGGATTTTGTATAGCCTTGAAACTAGTCTCAAATAGGTGTTCTCGGTAAAACATTTATATCCGAATCTAGTGGTCGCTAAATCAAGTGTCACTAGTGCCATTGGAGATAAGACAAACCATACTATTTATGTTCGAAATTTTAGAATCATATCTTTAAAAATGGATCTATGGCACACTGCATAATTTTCCTCTCCTGAAAGGTGGTAAAATTAGCAAGGTTGGGAATCTTATCATATTTTTTTCTTGGCACATCAAAATTTAGTGAAACCTATGGCATTTCAAGAAAGACGTATTATTCTATTATAGAGGTATTTTACTAGATTGAATGGACATAGCGGTGTGAGGATAACTTTTAGCTATTAAAATATTTTCTTAATAGTGCATCAATTCTTAAAATTGTAGCTCCAAAATAATATTTTGTTGTGCATCAATGCTTGCATAGAAGGGACTAGTGAAGTCCTCATCCAAAATGGTAATATGGAATGTTATGAATGCCAAATTATGAAATAACATGAAAAGAATCGTGCCAGACATTTAAAGAATCACGATGTTGTGTGGGATCTTGCTTGGATTCACTCTTATGGGTTTTGAAACAATTATTGGTAGTGAGGTTAATCTTCACTGCTAGTAATGGGAATCTTTTTGTATGGAGATGGTGTTGGGTGTTTTATGTTGGATGAAATTGTGTGCCCTGATTCTTTTGAAGTAGGCGATTAACCTAAGACTTGTATTTCCATTAATTTATAATGTCATTTTATCAATTTTTTCCATGAATATTTGAATTTTTTTTTCCCATGGAATATCAGGTAATTTCCGACAAAATATATAGGAATTTCTTTGATAGTCAGTCTTAAGCACTTAAAATATAAAGGGATGTTGTGATTTTCAAAAAACGACAAAAAAATTGTTTTTTCTTGCAAGATGGCCTTCTTTGATGTGCATTGGAGAGAGAGATGAACACGAGGGAAACACTTGGTAACTTATTCCATGAATATGTCTTAGTTAATTATATTAAAGTTGCCACTTAGTTTGTTTCCATCATTGATATTTTTGGAACATGTTCTCGTGTAGCAATAGTCATTTTTCTCATGTTTGTTACAAGAATGAAACTTTCATGGACATACTTACAGAGGTTTGTGGGCATCAATGGAATACCCACAATCATCTTTTTCTAGTATGGTCAAAAATCTATTACAAGAATAATTCAATCAACTTAGAGGAACTAAATACTACCTAATCAAAGGGGATCGATACCATATGTAACAACTTATATACAAAGTATTCATATTGTATCTAAAACACTCAATCATCAATAACCATATATTTTCTTGAATTAGAGAAAAAAAGAAGAATAAATGATCCAACCTTGGATAAGTTCTTAAAGTGGTCTTTATTTATCCTTTTCCTTGAATAACAACAAGAGAAGAAATGACTAGCATGACAAATTCACTTCTATACTTGCATGCAAGTAAATGTTTGAATACCTTACTCATTAATTGAAAAAATTAAAAAGCCATTAATTAATTTCTATAAATGCATAAATCAATTCCAAAATTGAATCTAACGAAATAACAATGCCTTGCATTCACTTAGTGCTTTTGGTGCAAAGGAAAACTACAAGATTATGATTAAATCAAGGAGAAGATAAGTACAATAATATACCTATCCATGACTACTAGTAATATCCAAACCAAGATCCATGTTTGGTTCATTCCTTGTCAAAATATCTCTTTCCAAACTAAATGCAAATGACAATCCAAAACATTTATTTCCTTTTGAATCAATATAGAGGTATTGAGGGATGTAAAGACTGTATAAGAAGAAGCTACCAATGGATCAAAAAACTAACATCAAAGATTCCACACAACACCAAGTAGAGGTACAACATTGAGAAACAAGGCAATGGTGAGTACAAGAGAGCACACAAACAAATACAATTAAGAGAGTGACAACCCAAACCCAACAAGCAACCCACGCTCTCATTCCATACTTTCAACATCAACAAAATAATTCACCTCTAAGTAAAACAAATGAAACCAAGAACTATTTCCACACAACGATAATACCATTGCTAGTAACCATTCCATATACCACAAGAGAAAATGCAAGCAAGAGCCCACAAAACACCCAGTAAAGGGACAACATTGAAGTAAAAGGAAAACGATAATGGTGGAATTAAGTCCAAACACCTTTACAACTTCGGAAAATAAAGTAGGGAATAATGCAAATAACATGTAATAAACACATGATAGAGGGACAACATCGAAAAATAGGGATATGGCCATTTCAAGAAAAAACATGTAGAATCAACATTGACTGCACATAACCACTCACCTACTATTCTGGAAGAAAGAGCTTAGTAAATTCTCACCAACAACAACCTAACCCTCCTAGTTATAAGAGCCCACACAACACCCACTAGAGGGACAACACTAAAATGAAGTGACAATGATCCAACATGAACAATAACCATACATGCCCCTAAACAATCCCTAACCATTCCAAAAAGCACAATGTCGAATTTCATTGAATGGTTGAATGCTAACAACATCCTCACTGGTGCACATAATGTCGAGCATTGGGACAACACCTATGAGGAGAGTGACTGTGAATGCACCAAAAAGAAAAAAAATAATCTTCTAACCATGCCAAAGAGGACAAGGTCAAATGCATGAAAAAACCCAATAAACAATTTTCTCCAAAAACACCCTCACACTCCCACACAACACTAAGAAAAGGGACAACATCGATGCCATAGAAATGAACAATAACCATTCCAAAGAGGACATACAATGTCGAGTAGAGGCAGAACACTGATGGGAAAGGACAAAGTTGAGCAAATTTAATAACAAGGCCAAGTAAATTGTTGACTCTAATAGCTTCCTCACCCTCTCACACAATCCCAAGCAAAGAGACAACACTGACGAACATAGGAACAACATCAATAATAAAGGACACCAACTATCAGAATGAACACTAACTATTCTAAATATCCCACACAATGCCGAGTAGAGGGTCAACACTAACAAGCAAGGACAACACCAAGTAGAATCGACAATACGAGTTCCAAAGGCAGTGTAGGAGCTAAGTTACCCAATCATTGGAGTTTAGTGTTAGACCACAATGGTGAGAGGTTCTAGATGATGTGTCTCTAATGAATGAGTCACATCCAATGGAGACACATTGAGGATAGTGGAACAATTCTTGACACCCCCCATTCCTTGTTGGGTTGTTGCTTTGTATTATTGTGTGTTTTTTATTTCTTTTATTTTTTAAACACTGAAAAAACCCAAATTTAAAACATTACATCATAGCTATTGGTCAATAACACTTAATATAAATCTTATTTTCAATTTTTTAAATTATTTTCCAATTTCAAAAAAAACATCACATACCTATATTTACAAGAAATTAAGGCGATAGATACTCCAAAGTAATTACATTACTCCCTTCAAAATATGAATTTAAAAAAAAACAAATATGTAATTATAAACATAATACAAGAAAGTAGAGTTGCTTGTAAAATCAACAAAATGCCTTAAAAAAAAAACATTCAAATGGATTCAATTTTCTCCCATTTTTCTCTAAAGAAGAATGATGTGTAAGTTTTATATCGAATAAGAAAGACATGAGTGCATGAGCATTATATTGAAGAACATTATATTGAGTGAATGTGTGAGTGCAAGAATGATGTAGTTTGGATAAATGTGTGACATGCAACTTGAAATTCATGTTGAAGCATATTTCCTCTTCCTACTTTTTGCATCGAAATTCAAGTTGTATTCCATCTCATCGCATTACAATAACGTTAAAGTAGTGAAAGTTGAGTGCTTCATCTTTGTCAAATCCTACCGAGTATCCATTTTTCATTTTTGTCAACTACATGGAATTTTATGAAGTGTAAACAAAAGTAGAAAATGGTATCAACCAATTCGAATTTTCAAAAGGTTACATGGAATTTTATGAAGTGTAAACAAAAGTAGAAAATGGTATCGATCAACTTTAATTTTCAAAAGGTTAAACAGACTTACTAATTAATCAAATAAATTATATATTGTGTGGTTTGTTAGGTTCGTATAAATTGATATTATTATCATTTTATCTTGGTTTAAATATATGGTTTGTGGAATAGTTATTGATAGTGGGGTTAATTTTGGTTGTTAGCGATTGGGATGTTTTGTGTGGAGATGATATTGGATTTTTTACGTTGGATGAAACTATGTATTATGATTCTTTTATGATAGGAGGTTAACTTAATATTTTTATTTCCATTTATTTAAAATTTCATTTTTATTAAAAAAAAAGAAATTGGAAAATTTTGAGATTTTTTATTTATTTATCATGAAATATAGAGGAATTTTGCACAAAATCTAGAGCAAATTCTTTGATAGTCATTCTCAAGAACTTAATGTCCAAAAAGAAGATTATGATTTTCAAAAATGACAAAAAAATTGAATTTTCATTTAAAGATGGCCTTCTTTGATGTACACTAGAGAGATAGTGAACATGAGGGTATCACTTGGTAACTTATCTTTGATAGTCATTCTCAAGAACTTAATGTCCAAAAAGAAGATTGTGATTTTCAAAAATGACAAAAAAATTGAATTTTCCTTTAAGGATGGCCTTCTTTGATGTACACTAGAGAGATAGTGAACATGAGGGTATCACTTGGTAATTTATTCCATGAATATGTTTCAATCAATTATCTTCATGAAGTCACCACTTAGTTTTTTTTTGGTATTGAGCTTTTTGGAACATGTTCTCATGTAGCTACAATCATTTTTCTCATGTTTGTTACAAGAATGAAAATTTCATAGACATACTTATAGAGGTCTATGGATATCGAGGGAATACCCACATTCACATTTTTTCTAGTATGATCACCAATCTATTACGAGAAGAATTCAATCAACTCAAAAGAACTAAATTTTACTTAATCAAAGGGGGTCAGTACCATAAGAAATAACTTATAAAAAAAGTATTCCTAATGTATCTACAACACTCAATCATCAATAAACATATATTTGACTTGAATTAGAGAAAGGAAGAAGAATAAATAATATAACCTTAGATAAGTTATTGAAGTGATATTGTTCTATTATTTTTTTGAATGGCAACAAAAGAAGCAACAATCAATGTGAGATATTCACTTCTATAATGCAAATATTTGAATGCCTTACTCATTACTTGGAAAGATTAAAAAGCCATTAATTAATTGGTAGAAATACATAAATCAATTCCAAAATTGAACTTACAGAAATAAAAAAAACCTTACATTCATTTAGATACTTCTTTTGGTGGAAAGGAAAACTACAAATTTCTTATTAAATCAAGGAGAACATAAATACAATAATACATTTATCCATGATTATTGGTTTCTTATTAAATCAAGGAGAACATAAATACAATAATACATTTATCCATGATTATTGGCAATCTCCAAACAAAGCTCCATGATCGATTCATTTCTTGCTAAAATATCTCTTCCCAATCTGAATGCAAATGGCAATCTAAATATCTCTTCCCAATCTGAATGCAAATGACAATCTAAAACCTTCTTTCATTTTGAATCAATATAGAGGGATTGAGGGATGCAAAGATTGTATAATAAGAACACTCACAAGATATCAATGGATCAACAAACTAACAATATAATTTTGCATAAAATAAAATAGATAACATGAAGGAATGCACTTTCTTTTCTAAGCCATTAGAGAGGTAGTAAAGAAAGACAATTCACAACTTATTCCATGAATATGTGTTAGTTAGGTATTATTGGAGTCACCACTTCATTATTTTCATTTTGGGCTTTTTGGCACACGCTCTTAAGTACCCACTAGTATTTTTTCTTAGGTTTGTTATATGACCATGACTTTTATGGACACACTAGTGGAGGTCCATATGTATCAAGATATTACTTCCACAAATGTGTTTGTTAGATATTATTGGAGTCACCACTTCATCTATTTTCATTTTGGGCTTTTTGGCACATGCTCTTATGTACCCGCAAGCATTTTTCTTAGGTTTGTTATAGGAACATGACTTTTATGGACACACTAGTGGAGGTGCATAGGGATTGAGAGATTACTTATAATCCTTTTTATTAGCTTTTCTATTGGAAACATACCATATTTTTCATTAATATTTCCTTTCGGGGTACATACCTCAAAAAAATTCTTAGGAGTAGACCTCTTGATGATTTTTAGTAAAAATAGTGGTTTTATTCATCATGTGATAAGAAAAACCATAAATAACAATTGTCTTAGAGAGAAGAAGAATGCATGTAAAAAATAAGAGGGTGCATAATTTCAGTCAAATTAAAAAGACATAGCATTGTCTCTATACAAGAACATCCCCATGGCTAGCAGTTAAGAGCAACCCTGTCGGTAGCAATTTTTCCAAAAATCACAAAAGTGAATGCAAGAAAGAGTCCAAAAAACACCAAGTATAGGTACACCACTGAGAAGCAAGGAAATGGTGAATGCAAGAGACCACAAGAAAACAATACAATTAAGAGGTGAAAAACTGAACCCAACAAGCAACCCATGCTCTCATTCCATACTTTCCATGTAAACAAAATAGTTCACCAATAAGTAAAACAAATGCAACCAAAAATTGTTTCGACAAAAGAATTATACCACTACTAGTAACCATGCCATATGCGACAAGAGAGAATGTGAGCAAGTGCCCATAAAACATCTAGTAAAGCGACAATTGAAGCACAAGGAAAATAATAATAATAGGGGGAAGTCCAACACCCTTGTCAACTTAGGAAAATAAAGTAGGGGATATTACAAATAACATGTAATGGACACCTGATAGAGGAACAACATTTACAAGAAGGGTTATGGTCATTTCCAGAACAACCATGTAGAATAAACATTAACCACATCGAACCACTCACCTACTATTGTGCAAGAAAGAGCTTGGTAAATCATCACCAACAAAAACCTAACCCTCCTAGTATAAGAGCCCACACAATACCTTCTAGAGGGACAACATCGACAAGAAAATATGATGACCCAACATGAAAACTAACCACACATGTACATAAAACATTCACCAACCATTCCAAAAAGCACAATGTCCAATTTCGTCGAATACTAGACCACCAACAACACCCTCACCCTCCTACACAATGTCAAGCATAGGGACAAAACCTATGATTAGAGTGACTATGAATGTGACAATAGGAACAAAAAATCACCTTCTAACCATGCCGAAGAGCATAATGTTGAATGCATGCAAAAACCCAACAAATTGTTTTCTCTAACAACACCCTCACCCTTCCACAGAACACTGAGAAAAGGGACAACATCAATGCTACAAAATGAACAATAACCGTTCCAAATACCCCATAAAATGTCAAGCAAATGGAAAACACTGATGAGAGAGGACAATGCCAAGCAAATTCAATAGCAACACCAAGTAAATTGTCAACTCTAATAGTTCCCTCACTCTCTTATACAATCCCAAGCAGAAAGGCAACAATGATGAGCATAGGAACAACATCAACAAGTAGGGACAACAACTACCAGAATGAACACTAACTATTCCAAACAACACCATGTAGGATCAATAATAAGAGTTCCAAAGGCCATGTAGGAGTTGAGTAGCCCAATCCCTAGAGTTATAGTGTTAGATCACAATGGTCAAAGGTTTCAGATGATGTGTATCCATTAAATGAGTCACATTGTGAATAGTGGGACAACTCCCCACACCCTTCTTGTTAGGTCACTACTTTGTATTATTTTGTTTTGGTTTTAATTTTTTTTTTTTTTTAAATTTAAACACTAAAAAACCAAATTTAAAATATTGCATCATGGTCATTGCCAAATAACACCCAACATAAATTTTATAATCAATTTCTAAAACTATTTTCAAATTAAAACAAAATCTTACCTATATTGATAAGAAATTAAAACTAAGAACACAATTACATTACTCCCTTCAAAATATGAAATTAAAGAAAGAAGATATGTAATTATAAACATAGTAGAAGGAAGTAAAGTTGATTGTAAAATGAACCTCGAATATAAGAATGCGTTTAAAAATTATCATTAAAATGGATTCAATTTTCTCTCATTCTTTGCTCAAGAAGAATGATGTGTAGGCTTTATATTGTATGAGAAAGAAATTTGTTTATGAAGCATATTTCCTCTTCCTAC
>SNQJ01S0026998.1:64371-101810 GCA_010110895.2 Picea sitchensis | reverse complement strand
CCAATAATCATGGATAAATGTATTATTGTATTTATGTTCTCCTTGATTTAATAAGAAATTTGTAGTTTTCCTTTCCACCAAAAGAAGTATCTAAATGAATGTAAGGTTTTTTTTATTTCTGTAAGTTCAATTTTGGAATTGATTTATGTATTTCTACCAATTAATTAATGGCTTTTTAATCTTTCCAAGTAATGAGTAAGGCATTCAAATATTTGCATTATAGAAGTGAATATCTCACATTGATTGTTGCTTCTTTTGTTGCCATTCAAAAAAATAATAGAACAATATCACTTCAATAACTTATCTAAGGTTATATTATTTATTCTTCTTCCTTTCTCTAATTCAAGTCAAATATATGTTTATTGATGATTGAGTGTTGTAGATACATTAGGAATACTTTTTTTATAAGTTATTTCTTATGGTACTGACCCCCTTTGATTAAGTAAAATTTAGTTCTTTTGAGTTGATTGAATTCTTCTCGTAATAGATTGGTGATCATACTAGAAAAAATGTGAATGTGGGTATTCCCTCGATATCCATAGACCTCTATAAGTATGTCTATGAAATTTTCATTCTTGTAACAAACATGAGAAAAATGATTGTAGCTACATGAGAACATGTTCCAAAAAGCTCAATACCAAAAAAAAACTAAGTGGTGACTTCATGAAGATAATTGATTGAAACATATTCATGGAATAAATTACCAAGTGATACCCTCATGTTCACTATCTCTCTAGTGTACATCAAAGAAGGCCATCCTTAAAGGAAAATTCAATTTTTTTGTCATTTTTGAAAATCACAATCTTCTTTTTGGACATTAAGTTCTTGAGAATGACTATCAAAGATAAGTTACCAAGTGATACCCTCATGTTCACTATCTCTCTAGTGTACATCAAAGAAGGCCATCTTTAAATGAAAATTCAATTTTTTTGTCATTTTTGAAAATCATAATCTTCTTTTTGGACATTAAGTTCTTGAGAATGACTATCAAAGAATTTGCTCTAGATTTTGTGCAAAATTCCTCTATATTTCATGATAAATAAATAAAAAATCTCAAAATTTTCCAATTTCTTTTTTTTTAATAAAAATGAAATTTTAAATAAATGGAAATAAAAATATTAAGTTAACCTCCTATCATAAAAGAATCATAATACATAGTTTCATCCAACGTAAAAAATCCAATATCATCTCCACACAAAACATCCCAATCGCTAACAACCAAAATTAACCCCACTATCAATAACTATTCCACAAACCATATATTTAAACCAAGATAAAATGATAATAATATCAATTTATACGAACCTAACAAACCACACAATATATAATTTATTTGATTAATTAGTAAGTCTGTTTAACCTTTTGAAAATTAAAGTTGATCGATACCATTTTCTACTTTTGTTTACACTTCATAAAATTCCATGTAACCTTTTGAAAATTCGAATTGGTTGATACCATTTTCTACTTTTGTTTACACTTCATAAAATTCCATGTAGTTGACAAAAATGAAAAATGGATACTCGGTAGGATTTGACAAAGATGAAGCACTCAACTTTCACTACTTTAACGTTATTGTAATGCGATGAGATGGAATACAACTTGAATTTCGATGCAAAAAGTAGGAAGAGGAAATATGCTTCAACATGAATTTCAAGTTGCATGTCACACATTTATCCAAACTACATCATTCTTGCACTCACACATTCACTCAATATAATGTTCTTCAATATAATGCTCATGCACTCATGTCTTTCTTATTCGATATAAAACTTACACATCATTCTTCTTTAGAGAAAAATGGGAGAAAATTGAATCCATTTGAATGTTTTTTTTAAGGCATTTTGTTGATTTTACAAGCAACTCTACTTTCTTGTATTATGTTTATAATTACATATTTGTTTTTTTTTAAATTCATATTTTGAAGGGAGTAATGTAATTACTTTGGAGTATCCATCGCCTTAATTTCTTGTAAATATAGGTATGTGATGTTTTTTTTGAAATTGGAAAATAATTTTAAAAATTGAAAATAAGATTTATATTAAGTGTTATTGACCAATAGCTATGATGTAATGTTTTAAATTTGGGTTTTTTCAGTGTTTAAAAAATAAAAGAAATAAAAAAACACAAAATAATACAAAGCGACAACCCAACAAGGAATGGGGGGTGTCAAGAATTGTTCCACTATCCTCAATGTGTCTCCATTGGATGTGACTCATTCATTAGAGACACATCATCTGGAACCTCTCGCCATTGTGGTCTAACACTAAACTCCAATGATTGGGTAACTTAGCTCCTACACTGCCTTTGGAACTCGTATTGTTGATTCTACTTGGTGTTGTCCTTGCTTGTTAGTGTTGACCCTCTACTCGACATTGTGTGGGATATTTAGAATAGTTAGTGTTCATTCTGGTAGTTGTTGTCCTTTATTATTGATGTTGTTCCTATGTTCGTCGGTGTTGTCTCTTTGATTGGGATTGTGTGAGAGGGTGAGGAAGCTATTAGAGTCAACAATTTACTTGGCCTTGTTATTAAATTTGTTCAACTTTGTCCTTTCCCATCAGTGTTCTGCCTCTACTTGACATTGTATGTCCTCTTTGGAATGGTTATTGTTCTTTTCTATGGCATCAATGTTGTCCCTTTTCTTAGTGTTGTGTGGGAGTGTGAGGGTGTTTTTGGAGAAAATTGTTTATTGGGTTTTTTCATGCATTTGACCTTGTGCTCTTTGGCATGGTTAGAAGATTATTTTTTGTTCTTGTTGTTGAATTCATAGTCACTCTCCTGATAGGTGCTGTCCCAATGCTCGACATTATGTGCACCAGTGAGGATGTTGTTAGCATTCAAGCATTCAATGAAATTCGACATTTTGCTTTTTGGAATGGTTAGTGATTGTTTAGGGGCATGTATGGTTATTGTTCATGTTGGATCATTGTCACTTCATTTTAGTGTTGTCCCTCTAGTGGGTGTTGTGTGGGCTCTTGTAACTAGGAGGGTTAGGTTGTTTTTGGTGAGAATTTACTTAGCTCTTTCTTCCAGAATAGTAGGTGAGTGGTTATGTGCAGTCAATGTTGATTCTACATGGTTTTTCTTGAAATGGACATATCCCTATTTTTCAATGTTATCCCTCTATCATGTGTTTATTACATGTTATTTTCACTATTCCCTACTTTATTTTCCTAAGTTGTAAAGGTGTTTGGACTTAATTCCACCATTATTGTTTTCCTTTTACTTCAATGTTGTCCCTTTACTAGGTGTTTTGTGGGCTATTGCTTGAATTTTATCTTGTGGTATATGGAATGGTTACTAGCAGTGGTATTATTGTTGTGTGGAAATAGTTCTTGGTTTCATTTGTTTTTCTTAGAGGTGAATTATTTTGTTGATGTTGAAAGTATGGAATGAGAGCATGGGTTTCTTGTTGGGTTTGGGTTGTCACTCTCTTAATTGTATTTGTTTGTGTGCTCTCTTGTACTCACCATTGCCTTGTTTCTCAATGTTGTACCTCTACTTGGTGTTGTGTGGAATCTTTGTTGTTAGTTTTTTGATCCATTGGTAGCTTCTTCTTATACAGTCTTTGTGTCCCTCAATACCTCTATATTGATTCAAAAGGAAATAAATGTTTTGGATTGTCATTTGCATTTAGTTTGGGAAGAGATATTTTGACAAGGAATGAACCAAACATGGATCTTGGTTTGGATGTTACTAGTTGTCATGGATAGGTATATTATTGTACTTATCTTCTCCTTGATTTAATCACAATCTTGTAGTTTTCCTTTGCACCAAAAGCACTAAGTGAATGCAAGGCGTTGTTATTTCATTAGATTCAATTTTGGAATTGATTTATGCATTTATAGAAATTAATTAATGGCTTTTTAATTTTTTCAAGTAATGAGTAAGGTATTCAAACATTTAATTGCATGCAAGTATAGAAGTGAATTTGTCACGCTAGTCATTTCTTCTCTTGTTTTTATTCAAGGAAAAGGATAAATAAAGACCACTTTAAGAACTTATCCAAGGTTGGATCATTTATTCTTCTTTTTTTCTCTAATTCAAGAAAATATATGGTTATTGATGATTGAGTGTTTTAGATACAATATGAATACTTTGTATATAAGTTGTTACATATGGTATCGATCCCCTTTGATTAGGTAGTATTTAGTTCCTCTAAGTTGATTGAATTATTCTTGTAATAGATTTTTGACCATACTAGAAAAAGATGATTGTGGGTATTCCATTGATGCCCACAAACCTCTGTAAGTATGTCCATGAAAGTTTCATTCTTGTAACAAACATGAGAAAAATGACTATTGCTACACGAGAACATGTTCCAAAAATATCAATGATGGAAACAAACTAAGTGGCAACTTTAATATAATTAACTAAGACATATTCATGGAATAAGTTACCAAGTGTTTCCCTCGTGTTCATCTCTCTCTCCAATGCACATCAAAGAAGGCCATCTTGCAAGAAAAAACAATTTTTTTGTCGTTTTTTGAAAATCACAACATCCCTTTATATTTTAAGTGCTTAAGACTGACTATCAAAGAAATTCCTATATATTTTGTCGGAAATTACCTGATATTCCATGGGAAAAAAAAATTCAAATATTCATGGAAAAAATTGATAAAATGACATTATAAATTAATGGAAATACAAGTCTTAGGTTAATCGCCTACTTCAAAAGAATCAGGGCACACAATTTCATCCAACATAAAACACCCAACACCATCTCCATACAAAAAGATTCCCATTACTAGCAGTGAAGATTAACCTCACTACCAATAATTGTTTCAAAACCCATAAGAGTGAATCCAAGCAAGATCCCACACAACATCGTGATTCTTTAAATGTCTGGCACGATTCTTTTCATGTTATTTCATAATTTGGCATTCATAACATTCCATATTACCATTTTGGATGAGGACTTCACTAGTCCCTTCTATGCAAGCATTGATGCACAACAAAATATTATTTTGGAGCTACAATTTTAAGAATTGATGCACTATTAAGAAAATATTTTAATAGCTAAAAGTTATCCTCACACCGCTATGTCCATTCAATCTAGTAAAATACCTCTATAATAGAATAATACGTCTTTCTTGAAATGCCATAGGTTTCACTAAATTTTGATGTGCCAAGAAAAAAATATGATAAGATTCCCAACCTTGCTAATTTTACCACCTTTCAGGAGAGGAAAATTATGCAGTGTGCCATAGATCCATTTTTAAAGATATGATTCTAAAATTTCGAACATAAATAGTATGGTTTGTCTTATCTCCAATGGCACTAGTGACACTTGATTTAGCGACCACTAGATTCGGATATAAATGTTTTACCGAGAACACCTATTTGAGACTAGTTTCAAGGCTATACAAAATCCTAACTTTCACATATTCTAACTATGAACATATAGGAACTAGATTTTGAAATTTTGACCCAAATTACTTTGTTATGTTCTATATGCGCCTTGAAAATTTTACTCATTGAAAATTAACCAAAAAATCATTACAATGAAAATGGTAACATGAATTGTTTGAAGGAGATAAACCAAGGATCATCTACTTTGATACCAAATGTTATGTACCTATTGAGCCCTCAAAAAACCCAAAATCAACTGAATTGGGGAGCCCCTTTTCAATTTTAATCTATCCCCATCAAGTATACTATGCTCCCTTGGCCTTCTTCTTTTTATGCTTAGTTGATGATTGTGGGTTGCTAGCGTAAATTACATAGACTACATTCATGGTTGATATTTTTGTTTTACAACACAATCATAATAGATTGTAGTAGTTTCCTTGTCAATTTGGTTTTCCTTGCAAGTTTACTCTTCTCGCACTCATCGCATTGAATGTATCCTAGTCTCTACTCTCGATCCTTTTGGATTTAATTGGCTATGAGCTACTTTCAGGTGTTATGTATCTTTGTTTATGGTAATTGAAGCTATTCTACATCATGGACTAATTCATGACTAGTTTTAGGGTAGAATTGACAATTTCACTAAGTGTTGGGTATTAGGTGCTCTAGACATCAAGGAAAAACTTTTCCTAGGTTAAAATCTAGAATTTCAATTAAAAATGAGATCTAGAATTTCAATTAAAAATCCCTTTATGCACAAATTAAGGTCTAAGACACAATGGTGTTTTGATCTCCATAGCATGCCACCTACAAGTTTTTTTAGGGGATCCTACAAACTAATTGAAATTGATAGATTCTAATTCTAAGACCCGTAGGTATGAAAATGCAAATTTATTATTTCCTATCCATGAGGAAATTTGAACTTCACAAGTTTTGAACGTTATGAAGTTGGGTTTAAATATGGTCATGTAACTATTCATTTGAAAGTCCCGATTGTCATGATCTACTCTCTGCCAAAAAGGGTTCTTAAATCTGAGATCATAAGAGAAAGTTATAGGTTTATGAAGCCAAATAGTTAGGGGGTACCTAGGGGGTACCTATGCCCAAATGGTTTAATTTTAAGGACTATGGTTTAGTTTGAATTTTCATCTTCATGACTCTACTTTTTAAGGTTTCATTCTTTCCTTAAAACCCTCTTTATTCCATGTTTTTGGATGGTCCCATCGGGCCCCTTTCCCTTTTGATATTACAAAATTCGACCACCGTGATGCATTTTATCAGGTAATTTTTTACTTCATTTTTGAGAAGTTAAAAATTTTCTTAATGGAATACCATTGGGCCTATTTTGACTTCATAATCATAAAGTTAAAAGGGGCCATTCTTCATAATTTTAGGATAGTTCTTGGTGTCAATCAAAATGTTTGAATGATAAAGTATAAGTGGCTCAATTTCATAATTTTGTCATGATTACCATCTTTATTTTTGCCCAATACACTGATTACCATCTTTATTTTTGCCCAATACACTATTGGACCTATCTTGAAGATTGGCCCGATAGTATTACTAACTTTACGAAAAAAATATTTTTAATGAAAAAACTAAAATGTCTCCCAATGGCTCACCATCACGCTTATGCATATTTCACCTTTCATCCTTTCTTCATTGCAATAACTTCCTGAAGACATAGAAGAGCATCCATGGGTAATCCTTCCCCACCATCATGCCTTATTAATATTTCACATTTCATCCTTTCTTTATTACAATAACTTCCCGAAGACACAGAGGAGAATCCATGGGTAATACTAGAAAATGGACATTCCAAATGTTGATATATATGGTTTACGCATAAGCCTTGCAATAATTATCCTCTTGGAAGTAAGGATGTAGATGACGATCTTTCAATTTTTCAATTACCTAACAATTTTTTGAGTTCTTCATATTTTTTTAGGAAGGAGCATCAATAAAATAGATACAAGAATAATTATCATGTACATCGAGGTAGATATATTCAATTTACTTTGAACCTTATCACACTATTAGCAATACCTTTCTTATTACAAATTTTTGTGGAAGAAGACTGAGTAATTTTTATCATTTGAGGTAATTTTATCTAATTTTTATCACAATGTGAGTAGGGATTATAAATTATTTGATTTTTGTTTGGTTTTACCAAACAAATAGAATTCATAACATCAATACCATGCTATTGCATATGACTTCATCATAAATTTTTCTAGCATTGGGCAATGATGTTCAAGTTGTTGAAAGAAGATTAACATTGAAAGTGATATCAAATGTAGTCAATAATCAATAACATTTTATACACTTTTCCAAGAAGCTCAAGTGGAGACAAATGAGGCTTTGAATAGGATGAATGTGTCCTTATGTTTATGGGTTCAATTAAACTTCTAACCTTATGCCTATGAGTTCAATTAAACTTCTAAAGTTTCCAGTAGGTAAAGTATCTCTTGAAGCATGTGAATGCAGAAGCATTTAGTGCATTGACGTTATGATGTTCCTATCGCACTTATTTCACCAACTATACCTATGGATAATAAATGAAAAAAATGGAATATGTGTTAGGATTTATATTGGAGGAAGGGAAGGTATTAATCAGTCACCTATACAATTTGATCACCTAAATAGTTGCTTCTAGTTGTGATTGTTTTCACATCGATATAAAATAGGGAAGTGTAAGATTTCAAGCTCATATACTTCTCATAATTCCATTGATAGTTGATTATAGTGTTCATTAGTCTAAGTGTGACAACTTGCCAATAATATATAATTCATCAAGGAAATGATGAGATGAGTACACAATTATCACTAATTGATTCTTGTTGGTGTAAATGATAGCAACACTTGATTGAATAGAAAATTGATTTCCATATTATATAATTGATTTGCATGACTAACTTCTTCATGGACAATGTGGTTTTTGTGGGTGTTGAGCATGATCAATAGTGTTGGAACATCATGGAAGGTGAGTGAGGGTTTGACTCGAGACTAAAGAATATAAACATATTTTCATGCCTAGCATAGTGATTTCTCCCTAGTTGGAATATTCATGGATTTTGAGACCATGTGGGCCCTCAAAGGTAATTTTTCTCCTCCAAAGTAACACATTATCTATCCAAGACAAATTGGTGTGCTATCCTTTATGACTTGCTATCCAATAATCAACCCTCCCTACCTAATCTTGATAATATTGCTCCTACGTATGATTATTAACACCACTGGTTAAGGAAGACGTGATCTCTCAAAGTGATTTACTGATTCAATGGGAAGAGGAAATCAATCTACAAGAACCCCATAGGTATGATTATCTATTTACTCTAACAACAACATCCTCACAACCCATGTCTATGCAATGAATCATAGTGTTTCGACCACAATATGACATATTGTAGATGGTAGATGAGACTAAAAATTATTTTTCCTTGAATATTCATGTGAGGATTGTGTTGGGTAGATCTTGAGGTATCTCATGATATTTACAATAACACTATGTTGCCATCATGGTGGGTTACAGATCATCAAGGCAGAGTGTTGTTCTTCATTAAAGAAAGAACTTATTTCAGACATGTTGCATATGATAAATTTTTCAAATGTAATGCCATCACCTAACAAGTTATTTCCCACCAAATATCATTAGAAGATTTGATGTGAAGAAACATTAGAAATATGTGGACTTTTTGAATGACTTGAACTTTTGTATAGATTATCTAGCATGGCTAGATCAAAATCACATCAAGGATTCAATGATGCATCCATGTAGTCCAAATATGTTTACCAACCATTAAGTATTTCATTTAGGGAATACACCATTGAGGTATATAACAAGAATTTCTTTGATACAATAGAAAATATGGAGTTTAGTTAGTCCCTCAGGGGGATGGTAAAGTTTTGGAATTGAATTAATGGATTTACCTCCACTAGAACTTCAAAAGAAACTTATAATTTTGTTAGAGTCATGTCCATGGTATTCACATTGTGCTATTTCACCTACAAAGAAGGGACTTATAATAATCATTCCTAATCTCTTACACCCCATCTATTAAGTAGATATTGGGTAATTGATTACTTTTGAACAATTTTCACTTCCTTTCAAAGATGTACATAGATAAAAAAATTCTAATTATGTTTGATAACATGACATTTCAAGGTGGACGCTTTACAAACACCATTGAAATCAATAAGGGTAGGAATAGGAAATGAGATTTAATTCAAGTACATGAATCATTCATAATTAGAAGATCAACAAAATTCCAATCCTAAAATAGAATCAAATTTCATGCTTATGAAAGTAAATATAAATGTGGAGGTCCAATACACTATGCTTTTTAATGAAAATTTTTATTATTTGAAAAATTAGAGATTCACACTTCTCACTATCATATTGAGTATCTCTCTTGGAATCTTCTCTAGATTAAAGTGATTCATATACTTAAACCCGAGGATATTGAGGATGCATTACTAATGAAGAGGATGAGTATAGAAACTAGTGATTTTCCAGAATTAGTGCTTGCCCCACCAAATAAAATAACTATAAATAATAAAATAAAAGGATCATGAATAAATCAAAGACAAGGCATAATTAGTGCTTAAACCGAGGATTCATTACTAATGAAGAGGATGAGGAAATAAACTAATGATTTTCCAAAATTAGTGCTTGCCCCATGAAATGAAACAACTATAAATGATAAAAATAAATAGATCATGAATAAATCAAAGGCATCGTTAATGGATCACTGGATAAGACAAGCTTAATGATAAGTGAATTGATATAAAGTGAAGTCTTACAAGGAAGGTCACAGTTTCAAAACTCAAGTCATTTGCACAAGAATCACTAACCAAATACCATATTCAACCATAGTGAATATTCAATGATGCATATGTATTTGGCTTATATTTTTTAATATAACGTGGTTGATTATATTTTTTAATATAAAGTGGTTGATTATATGGTTAGAACTGGGGTGATCATAGATGCCTTCGTTTACACTTTATCTAAAGGTTGGACACCAAAGTGAAAGTTGGAGAGATGATGTGCCCTATCTCAAAAGGATGGAATATTAATATAATGCTATAATTATAAATGTTTCATTACTTATACTACAACTAAGTTAATTTCAAACTAAAATAAGAAATTGGCATTACCTTGGATTTTTCTTTTGAAAAATTAATTTAATGTTGAAACGTTAAGGTGAAATTGATGCCATTTTTCTTTTGAAATATTAATTTAATGTTGAAACGTTAAGGTGAAATTGATGCTATGTCTCTTTATCATATGTGATAATGGAACATGGAATATTGACAAAAATAAGAAAGTAACCACTGAGATCCAAGAGAACATCATGCCGACAATCCTCAAAACCAATGTGCCAAAATTCTTAATGCAAAATTATTTGAAAGAATCAATTTTGAAAGAATGAAGCATCCTTAGTTCAGATTTTGAGAATCCTTAGTTGTATGGTGGAGCATCCCAAATTTAAAAAAAATGTGTTCACATCCGAACAAAAATAAATTGGTCAGATTTTCAGAATCCTTAGTTGTATGGTGGAGCATCCCAAATTAAAAAAAAATGTGTTCACATCCCAACGAAAATAAATTGGAAATTGGGGAAATTACCCTCCAAATTGGGTTAAATAGTAAAATGTATAAAAGAAAAATTTTAAAAACAAAAAACCGAAATTCATGAAAATTCCAATATTAAGTAATATTAAATTCAAATAAAGCGATTTAAAGAAAAAAAATATCAAATTTGTAAAAGAAGTTAAAAGGTTTAGGAGGAATATCCCATGGTTAGACTCCTATAGAGTTAGTAGTCCAATGGTTGCCAACATTATCTCATAAATAGAACCACTATATTATAAGGAAGAGGATTTTTATTGACATTTGTTGATAGAAATCTGTAGCAAGGGTTAGCAAATTCCTATACTTAGATATTTTGATCTAAATACAAATAAATGTAGGGTAAAATCATAAAAAACTATACTTTAAAAATAGATTTATATCATATAAACTTAGTATACCATATGAAATAAAGAAACGAAAGAAAATTATAGTTGCAAAATGAAGTAGACATATTTAAAAGAATGTGAATGAACTCAAATACCCAATGGAAGCAATGTTACAATATCACCTGTGAAGAAGATTCTTGAAGAAAGTGGCTTAAAGACCTCCTCCATGGGAGGGTCCTTTGCTTCCCAGATGTGTGGTGAATCCCCTCTATTTTTTCTATAAGAAGCTTGGTTGATACTAAAAATGCTATCAATGTAATGTACCCAGCATGACCTATGAAGAAGATCCCTGAAGAAAGTGGCTTAAATACCTCCTCCATGGGAGGGTCCTTTTCTTCCCAAATGTGTGGTGAATCCCCTCTCCTTTTGCTACAAGAAGCTTGGTTGATACTAAAAATGCTATCAATGTAATGTACCCAACACCCATGTTGAGTCACGTTACTACCCAATTCACACACCATCACTCTGATACCAATGTAATATGAATGCATACACACAACATGCCAAAAAATGACTCATGCAACTATCAATAATTTTAAAATCGTAAATGTAGAATATTACTCACATACAACATAATTCAAACATAAAAAATACAAAATAAACATAGCATCCAAGAACTACAATAACATGGCATTGAAACAATAATTCAATTGTAATAAGAACACTTATTTTTATAAATGTTTTTCACAACTGGCTATAGACGTCAGATGTTGAACCCAACCACAGGTGTTATTGAACCATTTCTCTCTATAATAGGACACCATTGAGGTAGGGATATGAATCCACAAGAATGAACAAGATCCTACGTGTGTCTACAGTCCATACAAACAACCCAATACCCAGTAAAAACATAGTGACACAACCCCTACAAAAATTCCAACCAATTGAATATCTCCCCCATAAGTATGCACAACCCAAGAGATGAGATTTTATTCTCTACACCACAGTCCCTTAGACAATATCCATTGCCTCTAGGGCTCTAGCACAAACCAATAAGGAATCTCTCAGCTTGGAGCTCCAAGAAATCTAGTTGTATCAAGATTTCTCACAACATAATGTACACATGATCTCTTATGTAATTCCTCAACAAAAGTTCACTTACAAGCATGACATCCTTCCCTTTCCTAGCACTAATCTCTTGTTTTCTCTCTTCTTCCCAAATGTAAAAAATCCTCTCCCCCTCTACCCAAATTTCCTTTCCCATGGATGGTTGACTCTTACCATTCCCAAAGATGATTGTACTCATCACATGTTTTCATAACTAGGTGAGATGGATATCTCACCCACCTATTACATGCATTTAGTGATAAAATTCCCATCATGATTGTACTTAGCCCATGCTTCAATAACTAGGTGAGATGACTTCCCCACCAACCTCCTACTTGCACTCAATGTAGATTGGTTTTATTAAGTCAAAGGAGAATTAAATGGTAATGACAAATTACTTTAGAAAAAAAATGACATGGGATTCTAGGCATGTGTGATTTCCCCTTGGACCCCTTTTAGTCCCCCCCTCTTTGTTAGAAAAACAGGATCACAGAGCAATAAAATAAAACAAATGTGGAAATAAAACACAGAAGATACACAATACAATAGAGACAGAAATATACTTGGTTCACCCAGTGTGGGCTACATCCACCAGAGAAATTGCTAGGTCCTTCCTTTATTATTATCCAACAAATGAAGGGATACAACCTACAACGCAATCCTTGTAACTTCCTCTTCTTTCTCTCACAGTATCTTCTCTTAGAATACAATATTCACAATGATGCATAGCCGCAATACATTTCCCTCATAAAAGAGGGTTTCCTTCTAGGGAAAAATACACTAACATAACTTCTACTGTTAGATCTACGACCTTATAATGAATGGTCAAGATTTACAATGAAATTAGAATATACATTTACAAGGAAATTTTTCCTTCGGGGGCTTCGCCCCCGAACCCCCATCGGCAACCCACTTTCTCGTAGACCTCGTAGAGGGGGTAACCCCCCTATGTACTCCCCCGTATGGAAGAGTGTACATTCTTCTGGGCTGTAAAGTCTTCATGTGGTATAAATATGACTGAAAACAAAGACCTCTGAATCAGGAAGATAATCAGGCTCCACAACCAACACTCTTGTGGGATGATAGCCCCCCCATGACTTTGTCCTTATCCATCTATAGCTAATGGTGTATTTCATTTTATTATTTTTAATGTACAATGTTTACATATTACATCACTTGGACCTCGACGATTCATAATGTTTACAAATATATATTGCTAAACTAGGAATTAAAATTGGGGTGTTAGATTCCCATCCCCCTAAATTTTTCACCATAATCAATGCACATCACTATACTAATGTACATGTACATATATTTAGAGTTTTACTTAACAATAATCAACAATTTTGCAATTGAATGACTCCTACAACAATTCCAACTACATGTCTCTCATTCCTCTCAATCTACACAACTCAAGGAAGTGTACCCCTTCTCTTCATCACATCCCCTCAATCTATCCCACTTTCGTTCCAATTATCCATAATAGTTCAAACATGAAGTATCCAATATGGGGGCTCCGAGAATTCTAATTGCAACAATGAAGTCCATGTTCACTTATATACAAATGTATATTCCAATTTCTTCAAAAATATTTAAGACGTTGTGGGTATCCCTCCCACGTGGCATCTTCATGCTAAAACGTGGCATCTTTAGGACTACAGAAAATCCACTAGACCTTTCCTAGGACAATGGATTGATTCATGAGAGCTTTGAATTTCCATTCGAGAGTGCACACTGGCTCCACCCAAAGGTCCCCTTCATGCTCCTCCTGGATCATAGTCCAATCAATCATGTGGTTAGGATCGAGAACATACTTCTTCAATAAAGACACATGAAACACATTATGTATTCTCGTGGATGTAGGAAATGCAAACATGTATGCAACTAGGCCTATTCTTTCTATAAATTTAAATGGCCAACAATATCTCGCTACCAACTTTGGGCAACTTCCCAATTTCAACGAGCTCCTTTTAACCTTTACTTTTAGAAACACATGCTTTCCCACTTTAAATTCCCTATGAGTTTTTCTTTTGTTAGAATATTTATTTTTCCTATCCTATCCAACCTTTAAATTTTTCCCGATCTCACCATTTTCTCTTCCATCCCCTTAAGTAGATTTGACCCAATAATGGCTTTGTCTGCTATTTTATCCTAGCTAAATGACGTGCTACCTTTTCTACCATACAAGGCTTCAAATGGGCTCATCTTAAAAAATTCATGACCCCCATTGTTATAAGAAGATTCAAACAAATGAATATAGCCTTGCTACTTGAAAGTCTTGTCCATTACACACATTCTTAACATATATTCAATTATTTGGTTGATTTGCTCTGTCTGTGTAATGTCCCATTTTCCTTAGGCAGTCAGAATACCGTGGTGGTTTACATAGTTTCCCATAAACCATTAGATGGATGAGCTAGGGAAATGATATGGGTAAAGTCACTTTCGAGTTATAAAGTGAAAACTTAGGAAAAGTGAGTTTATTAATATTAAACCCCTCTTTGAGGGTATTTCACTCCAAATATTAATTAAATGAATATTTAATGGAGGAAAAGAAAAAGTGAAAGAATAAAAGGACGGGGGAGGGTTGAAAAGTTATTATTGACTATTCATTTCAAAAATTGAGTTTTGGAGAAGAGCTCGGAGAGCAAATGAGGGTTTCAGCTGGAAACCCACCTTGGTGCTCGGATTTGGCAGTGAAACTATTTTCCCTAGCTGTGAGATTGGAGAAGCCATTCTGGTTTTTCATTTGTAGGTATTGGCATTGTGATTTCGAGAAGATTTATCGGAGAAGACCTTCATTTTCAGATCTGGGAAGAGAGGGCGTTTTTCTTTGGCACGTGTGAAGGGTTGGGCGTTTCCCTTGAGCTGGGTGCATCCTCCATTATCCGGTTGCGTGCTGACTATTGAAGCTAAGTTATGCCTCTTCCTATGCGTGTTATCTCTGGTTGGGCGTGACCTTCAACTGACAATCTCTGCTGGTTATCATTTATTGGCTGCGTGTTACTCTTACTAGCCGTTTTCAACCATCTACAAGTGCTGCGTGTTTTCCCAAGGTGTTGCGTGGAGGGAAAAGGGTGAAGTTGTTGTTGTATGGACCTCTGCTAGATGGATTTACCTTGCATGGGCAAGTGATACATTGCTGAGTTGTGATTGTTGGATCTTCCCTGTCAACTGGTGGTGCAAGATATCCACAAGACCGTCCCCTTTCTATCAACACGTGTGGTCAGTTCTGGCACCTTTCATCGTTGTGTGAAATTGGAGGTTTCAAGTTCCACATATCAGTCATTGTCCTCAATTTTGAGAGGTATTTTACTCCATTCTGATTGCAATAAACTCAGCCACTGCTGTTTAATAAAATCAGCCTAAGTTTGATTATTTTTGCTCATTAAAATGTGACTGTCTTCATCATTATTTTATGGGTTTTATTTAATGTCGAAACAATATATTATGCACTTCATTGGGGAGGTATAAGGAGTTAAAAACCATCAACACCAGCAAGAAAACGAAGAAATATACCTCTGTCCATTTAAAATTTCATCTTCAGCAGTCAAATACATGATCATGCCAAGTGTTTGACGAAAGTCCAACACCAAAATAAAGGGGGTTTTCCCACTTTACAACTTAGAATATTTCAGTCTGTCCATCCAATTATGGATGATACGTTGTGCTAAAATTTAGAATTGTCCCAAATCCTTTAAATGACCATTCCAAAAATTGGAAGTGAACTTTGGATCTATGTCAGATGCTATTTCCTTAGGCACACCATGTAGTTTGGAAAATTCCTTCACATAAATCTCTACAATGTTGGTTTCCTTATGATTCATCTTGACTGAAATAAAATGTGCAACCTTTGTAAGATTTTCCATCACAACCATGATGGAATCATCTTATTTTGTTGTTCTATTTATCTTGGTAATGAAATATATAGTAACTATTTCCCATTTCCATTCAAGAATGGGAAACAACTGTCACAATCACGCAGGATGTCTATGATCAACCTTTACCTTATAATGTTCCATGCATTTAGCTATGTAATCAAACACATATTTATTCATTTTGGGCCAAAAATATTTGCCTCTTATAATGGAAATTGTCTTCTCATACCTTGGATGTCTAGCATATGGAACATTGTGCATTTATTCTAGAACTAAATTTCTCAACTCCTCAGAATTAGGAACATAAAATTTATTCTTGTGCAAAAGGATTACATCTTTTTCCAACCTATAATATTTAAATTTATATCATACATTACCCTGTTGTAAACCTTCTTTAACTTGCACATAATGTTTATCTAATCCTACAACTTCCAAAATTCTAATTTTAAATTTGAACTATACATACTAATTTTTATTGCAGGATCTATACTTGTGCAAATCCCAACACAAGATCCCCAAATCTTACGTAACTATGGAAGAAACTACCATTGTCACGTTAGTAGGATCTTCCCTTTTTTTAGTGATGGAAGAGGTCCATCACAAGGGACGCTTCCCTAGATACCTCAAGGGATCAAATAACAAGTTTAGTAGCCAAGCCTACCACCCCTTATATTGATCACCAGTTTGTTAGTCTAGGTCTTGGAAAGAGAAGAGGTTGAAAGTGATTTTTATACTTACCCAAAACAATAACACTTTTTAGTGTATATTCAACAATTACCAAGCTAAAGTATACAAAAATAACCTCTTTAAATGTTAGACAAAATATATTGCAATGTCTATTACAAATTTGCAGCAGTAAATAATTATATGAAAACAATAAATGATTTGTAACAACAACAATAATTAGTGCTAAGAAATACCACAATTGACCATAAAAAGTAAGCATATATCCAATTGTTAGAGAAAAAATTTTAGTGAGTTAAGCCACCTTTAGATGAGTGTATGCAGAAAATTAATGTAGTTTTAGATGGTTGTAGCAAACTTTTATAACAATAGAAAATAATATACTGAGTTTGGTAGGGTTAGAGTTAGTAGATTTAGTAGAATACTTGAGATATTTAAAAGAGGGGTTTTATCCATTGTTTTCACCACAAGATATACTTCTATATTTGTGACTTTCTAGGGATATGGATTCTGAAATGCATCCAAGCATGAAGGTTGAAATAGTTGAAACAAAGAGGTAGATTCTAAACCCTAAGGTACAAGAACATTTGGGCCTTAGGATTTAGAGTTTGAGGAGAAGGATGTCTAGGGTGTAATCACATTTGGGAACTAGATATCATTCCTCCCTTCTTGTGGATTCAACTAGGTCAAAGATCAATTATCTAGGGCTAAAATCCTAAAGTTCTAGCACTTTAGAGATTTAGGGTTCTAACCCTAGCAATGACCATTCACAAATTTTGGATATGTAAAAAATTGTGAGAGGAAGAAGAACTTATGTTCCTCTCTTAGGGTTTCAACAAAATAATACTTCTTGCAACAAAATAGAAATTTCACCATAAACCTCAACAAAATAACATATAATTTGCTTAAGTTTACTTACTTCATCCAAGAAACCATGATCATTTAACCATAATTGTAGAAATATCCATCCAAAATTAGCAAACCATCCACAATAGATCCATTCCAATCATAGTGCATGAGAGAGACCAATAACCCCTAAGGGGCCAAAAATTTTAGAAGTCATCTTCTCAATGGTGATGAAAAGATGATGATAAAATGAAATTGAGGGCTAGCCTTTTTATATGAGTCTACCCTAGCATGTTTGTCTACATAAAATGTCAACATCAAAATAGAAGAGGGGTTGAACCCTCATTTTCCATTTAAAAAATGTAATAAATGAAGAAACATCATGAATGAGCCACATGTGTGAGATGTCAAGCCTCCTTATGCAAGGAAAGGGATTCCAAAGGCCTCGTGGCACCAATACAAAGAAAGGTGGGAGAAAAATATGTCTCTCCTCACTCAACACCATGCCATCCATCAGTACCCCAAGAATCCACCAAGTCGTAGCTCCATCAAACCCAAGAAGATAATATCATCATCAGAATAAGGCCAATATCTAGGATCTAAGTGTTGTGTCTAGGATGGAGGGAGATGCATCTCATCTCTGCAAGGTCTCTAGCTATCTACTGTTGCAATGTCCTTGATCTAGTGGGTGTATAAGCTTTGGGGTACTATGCCTAGCCTATGGGCTTCCTGCCCATTTGTGTGTCATTATGACTAAATCTACTCATACCAAGCCCATCTATCCATCGTCCAAGTTTCCAAGTATGTGAGAGATGATTTCTAATGGTGGTGAGTCACTGGATGACCCACTACTCTCCATCAACGTGCCAAGGTCCTACAATAAAGGAACAATGTCCTAGGTGCAATCCTAGGATGACCCTCAAAGAATCATGTGAGGTCCATCCAAAACAAATCAAAGTATAAGACAAGGTCATCTAAGGTTCATAAGAAACATTAGTCCTTAAATCATGCAAAGTAAGTTGAAACTTAAGATATACGCCATGTAAAAAGTTCACCTCAACATCCTTGTAACACCTTGGGTTTTGAGCCCCATATTAAATAATGTATTTGTTAAATTGGTGAGAGGCCAGAGTTCCCAAACAATCAAAAGAGGCTAGTGTGCCTAAGAAATGTAATATTTTGATTATTATTAATAATAAATACATTGTTGGTTGCTAGACGAACAAAGACAAGAGTCATAGGGGGATATGATTCGACAAGAGAGAGGGGGATAGAGGGGATAAACATTTATTTTATATTTTGTTCTCCATTTTTTCTTAATGGATAATAGCAGATACGTGAGCTTCTGGGGGGAAGGCCATGAGGTTCTTGATTCCCAAGAATTTCATAAACCCATCCCTGGTCTATTGGGGGGGTTTATCGTTCGTTCTCTTCTCACTCTCATTCTCACTCTCATTCTATTGTTGGTCGCTCCACCTATTCATGAATTCATTCACACACCTGTTCATTATTCACACCTCTCATGGAGACTTCACTCCATTCACTCTCTCACCACACTTGCTTCTTCATTCACATTTGGATTGGGAAGGGGAAACGAATTGTTGAAGAAAATCCATGATTTTGTTGGTTGTAGAGACTTTTGGTGTAATCCGACCATGAATCAAGACCTACATGTCTGAGATGCGTGGTCTGTGTCCAACTGTTCTCACAACTGTGAGTCCTAAGAGTCCCAACATGGAGATTTTAGATCAGCTGCACTAGAGGCCTGGAAGGAGAAGGACTGCCCGAGGGACTGCATGGAAGAGAAGGGCGGGGTTCCATTATCTTGGGTTGTGTAGGCTAGGTAGAAGAGAGTTGGGTACTTGGATTGTTGTGGGTGTTGGGAAGCATGTGATAGCTTGAGTGCTGACTGGTTTGGGAAGCCAAGTAACACTCTGGAACCGTCCTTGTGGATTCATAGCCCTGGTTCGAGGGTGACATTGTTGTTGAGACTTGGAACAACATTTTCTACAGTTGGGTGGAATGTCTTTGGTCTACAATGAGTTGGTGGTTTTATTTTATAAAATATATGTGCTCTCTGTCATGGTATTATTTACCTATGTATTATTTATTTCACTGTGTATTTATTTATCGTTGAATTTAATATTTAGAGTATGCATGCTTGCTAGTTATTGTTGTGCATGTTGTATGATTCATTTCTTTTATGTATATAATCAATCTTGATCAATGCATGTGAACCTTTCATTCATCCTTGTTATTTAAATTTAGGACATGGGTCAAATTAGTCCAGAGAAGGGACTGGGAGTTAGCGTGCCTGACCTATGAGTGCCTGGGTACATTACAGATTGGTATCAAAGCTATAGGTTGAGACACCAGGATGGAATGGCCTGGATATTTAATAAAATATCTCGTGGTTGAGATCAATTTAAGACCTTGAAGTTGTGAAGCTCAGGAGGAATGGTGATGGAGGGATCGTGCATAAGCCAACACAGAAGCCAAAGCATCGTGCATATAGAGATCCTTTGTAAGGGATTGAAGGATCGTGATTGTCCCCTTTGAATTCAAGAGCGATATTCACCATGCGATCAAGTTTAGATTTGGACCATTGGATCTATTCAAGAGATGATCCTTCATAGCCCGTTGGATCTAGAAGGTACAAGGTGGTTAAGCACCAAAGTCCTTCGTTGGATCTAGAGAAGGTACAAGGTCGTTAAGCACCAAATTCATTCGAACTTCGTTGCTTCAGAAAAATTTAAGTCTTTGATGAAAAGGAGGTAAAAGCCTCAAAGCTCTAAAGTCTCGAAGTGAATCTATGTCGTAGATCACTAGGAGGAGTACCTGACCATTGGATTTGACCAAGGACATATCCGGGCTATTGGACCAAGCACATATCAGGAGGCGAAGCACAATGGAGGAGATCAGACTCCATCCGTCTAATCTACGTGCGAGTGAGTGTGAGTTGTAGATCTCATGATAGTTCGAAGGTTTGGCACTCCAGGAGAAGTGAGTCCTTAAGCTTCTAGGAAGAAAATCTCATGAAGTCTCGAACTCTAGAGTAAATATGGACTATCCGTTGTCTGGGACACGTGTCTGCAGATTATCAAAGATTCGACATTCGAAAGTTTTGATCCTTGTGTCTCTTGGAGAAGATTTATCTAAAGTCCCAAAGTTTGAACCAATCCATACCGCTCATATTCGGGGACATGTGTCCGAAGATTAACAAGGGTTTAGAATTCCGACGTTCGATAGTTCGGGGGTGGGGTGGTGTTCAACAATGAAATCCCCCAAAGTTTTGAAGCTCTGGGAAGTGATTGTTCGATAGTTCGATGTTCAGAAGAAACATTGTGTTGAGTTAAGAAATCCTCCGAAGCTTGGAGCTACGAAGTGTCGAAGAACAGATTGTGGCATGCCATGTGTCATCTAGTTTTGTACTTTTGAAAGGACCTATTGTACTAGTAGCGATCTGACACTTGTCACTCGATGGTGGGGCCACATGTCACCACCTTAATTGATGATAGTTGTACTAAGTGGACCTCAGAAGGTTCAGAAGTTTGAAAGTTCGACGTTCAGAGGAAATGTAGGAAGAAGTTGAAAAATCCTCTGAATCCCGAAGCTACAGAGTGTTGGAGTGACACAGCGTGATGACATTACCAAGAGTGACGTGGACCGGTTTGCTAGTTCGACATTCAGGAGAATTGTTGAGTTTTGATGTGAAGTTCTCTAAAGTCCAAAGCTCTAGAGCGCATAAGTGTTAAAACCCTGAAGAAAAAGTGCTCGAAAGTTTGTTAGTTCAACATTCAGAAGAAATAATGTATTATGGTGTGAAATCCTCCAAATCCCAAAGTTATGAAGTGTCGAAGTGCAGTTGGTGATGCAGCATAATGATGTCACTTGGGGTGACGTGGACCTACTCTAAGAATGCCACATGTTATCCGGTTTCATACCTTTAACAGGTATTATGTACCAATTTCAACTCGGCACTTGTCGCTCATTGGTGGGGCCACACGTCACCACCTTATTTAATAATAGTTGAGTCATGGAGACCATCGAATTCAAAAAATAGGCATTCAAAAGAAATATGGGAGGAATTTGAAAAATCCTTTGAAGCCTGAAGCTCTGGAATGTCAGAGTTCTGAAACCCCAAAGGATCATCTATTCAGTACTTCATTGGTTCGACATTTGGGAAGTATGATGTGTGGTATAGGTTAAACCCTAGAAGCCAGAAGACCCAGAGCCCTGATGTCCCGAAGATCCAGATAAGTGCCCCCCCGCTAAGTTCTTAGTCATGGCCCTTGGTCCTATGAGACTTTAGTCGAAGTAAAAGGGGGCTAGTGGCCGAATGTTTCTTTTCAAAGACAAAAAATCACTAAGGAAGGGCTAAGCCCACGGTTTCGAGATGTGGTCACCTGGGTAAGGGGTTCCAAGGAAGTTCCTATGCAAAATTGAAGCATGTATCGACCTAAAAATAAAATGGAAGTGATATACGATGCAGACTGATATATATATATATATATATATATTCTTCATGAATTGAAAGGACCTATAACATTGTTGGAAAATTTTGTTTATCATATGCTTAACTCTAACAAAATGGCCACTTGCACATTTTTCAGAGTTAAGGGGTTAAAACATATCAGTTCAAAATGTGTATTGAATAAATGGAAGAAGGTGAGGGAGTCTCCAACCATTATAAGGAGGCTGAAGGTCATAATATCATAGTTGGTAATCCAGAGATGGAATCCAACAGACATAAGGGCCGAGGGCAGAAAGAAAAATTGATAGAAACTATGAGAAGCTTGAAAACATAAGTGCAGAGCTACAAGGTAGACAATGAGAGGTTGATGAGAGAGTAAATTCAGATAAATGCTCGCATGTTGCAGATCTTAAATCAGTTGTAGAGAAAAACAAAGAATGGCTCAAATAAAGAGGAATAAAGAAAGTATCATGAAAGAAGAGATGATCGTGGAAGAGCCAATTATTCCAGGAGTGCTAGCAGATCTCATAGACATCACTCACCTCCTTACTTATCAAGAAGGTCTTATGCATCTGAAGAAACCATAAGTAGTCTAGAGGTGTGTCCTGTTAGGAACCAAATAAGAACACATGAATTGGATAGTTTGCAAGGAAAGTTGAGGAATACTAGGCCACCATCCAATGTTGGGGATGCAAAAAAGATCACATGTACAAGGATTTCCCACACAGAAAGGATAGAGTGAATACTGTGCACAACATCCAAGAGGATACAACAGTCAAAGACATGGGAAGAACTTATGCAGCCTTATATGATCGACAAGCAGAATACCAATCCAACATGATCGAGGTGGAAGGTAAGATCATAAATCATCCTGTTACTGTTTTAATTGATTCAAGAGAAATTCATTGTTACATTGATCCTAAAATAATGGATAGATTACATTTGGAGAAAAGTAATCTTGGGAAATCAAGTTTGGTTCAGCTAGCCACTAGAACCAAAAGGAGAATCCATGATATGGTCAGAGGTTGTTCCATAAGTCTTAATGGTGTGAATACTAGTGTTGATATAAATATCATACCATTGGGGTCTTATGATATTCTAATTGGAATGGATTGGTTGGAAAAGCATCATGTTGTCCTAGATTGTCATAGCAAGACATTTACATGCCTTGATGGAGATGGAAAATAGAGCATTGTGAAAGGATTTCCAAGACCCATCTCTATAAGAGAGATTTCAACCTTAAAATTGAAGAGGTGTTTTAGAAAACGATGTCAATTGTATGCAACCCATGTGGAGGAGACAAAAAAGAAAAAAGGTCCAAGCCTTGAAGATTTATCACTACTACACGACTTCGAGGATGTATTCCAAGAAATACCAGGGTTTCCTCCAAAAAGGGAGATATATTTCTCTATTGATTTAGTGTCAGGAGTTTCCCCGGTGTCAAAAACACCTTATTGAATGAGTACACCAGAGTTAAAATAATTACAAATGCAGTTGGAGGAATTGCTGAAGAAAGGGTACATACGCCCAAGTGTTTCACCTTGGGGAGCACCAATACTCTTTGTCAAAAATAAAGATGGGATCTTGAGGTTGTGTATTGATTTTCGACAACTGAATAAGTCCACTATAAAGAACAAGTATCCTCTACCCAGAATTGATGACCTCTTTGATCAACTAAGAGGGGAAAAGATATTTTCAAAGATAGACTTGAGATCAGGATACCATCAGGTAAGAATCAAGGAGTAAGACATCCATAAGACAAACTTTAGAACCAGGTATGGGCATTATGAATTTTTAGTGGTGTCATTTGGATTATCCAATGCACCAGCTGTCTTTATGTGCTTAATGAATGGCATATTCTGAAATTACCTGGATAAGTTTGTCATAGTATTCCTGAATGACATAATTGTCTATTCTAAGTCAGAGGGAGAGAATGAGCATCACTTAAGACTGGTATTTCAAGGGTTGAGGGAACTTCATTTGTATGCCAAGCTGAGTAAGTATTATTTTTACCAAGAACAAATCCATTACTTGGGACACATTATTTTAGAACAAGGCATAGCAGTGGATCCAGAGAAGATTGAAGCAATTAGAGGATGGCCAACACCCAGGAATATTTCAGAAGTCAGATCTTTCATGGGATTAGCTAGTTACTACAGAAGGTTTATAAAAGGGTTCTCTAAGATTTCTCATCCCATCACTTCTTTGAAAAAGAAGGGATTTAAATTTGAATGGGCATCTGAATGTGAAGAGAACTTTAATTTGTTGGAGTTACTTACTAGTGAACCTGTGCTAAATAATGTTGACCCAAATGAAATTTTTGTGGTATGTACAAATGCATGCAAGGAATGACTTGGTGGATTCCTCACTCAAAATGGACATGTCATTGGTTATGAGTCCAAAAATATTAAAGAACATGAGAGGAAATATGCCACACATGACTTGGAGCTTGTTGCCATTGTTCACGAATTGAAGATGTGGAGCCATTATCTCATGGGAAAGAGATTTGAATTGAGAACATACCACAGTGGTCTGAAGTATCTTTTTGAACAACCAACTTTGAATGCCAGGAAAACAAGATGGATGGAATTTTTAAGTGAATACGACTTTTATATCAAGAATATCAAAGGAAAATAAAATAAATTTGTCGATGCACTTAGTAGAAGAGTGCATCTCATGCATGTTATAGTTGTTAGTATGCATCAGTCAGACTTGAAGAGAAAAATTTTAGATGTTGTTGTTACAGATCGAAATTACCTACAGGTAAAGGAAAGCTTACATCAAGGAGATGTACAACTTAAAATTAAAGAGTATGAGATGAAGGAAGATGGGTTGCTTATGCATAGAAATAGAATTTATGTTCCTAGTTCTAGAGAACTCAAGAATTTGGTATTAAAAGAAATGCATAAAGTTCCATATGCCGGACATCCCGATTACCAGAAAATGATTACAACAATAAGAAGCCAATTATTTTGTCCAGGTATGAAAAAATATCTTTCTGATTACATCGCAAGATGTATGGAATGTTAGAAAGTGAAGGTTGAGCATAGGCACCCAACGGGTTTTCTACAACCATTACCAATTCCAGAGAAGTGGGAAGTAATAACCAATGATTTTATAACTAAATTACCTAGGACAATAAGACAACATGATTCAATCATGGTAGTGGTTGATAAATTGACAAAGGTTGCTCATTTAGTTCCTGTGAAAACAAATCATACAACAACTAATATTTCAGAAATTTACATGAGGGAGATTGCTAAGTTGCATGGGATACCTAGGAAAATTGTCTTGGACATAGACACAAAGTTTACTTCAAATTTATGGAAGGGATTATTTAAAGGATTTGGTACAAATATGAACTTTATCACAACTTATCATCTATAGACATATGGGTAGACAGAGAGAGTCAACCGATTAATTGAAGACATGTTGAGAATGTATGTGATGGACAATCCATCTAAGATGGAAGATTACTTGCACTTGGTTGAGTTTGCCTATAATAATCGGTATCAAGCTTCATTGAAAATGAGTCCATTTGAAGCTTTGTATGGTAGGAAATGCAATATTCTGGTGAGTTGGGACAACCAAAAAAATAAAGTGGTACTTGGGCTAGAGTTTCTCAAGGATATGGAAGACTAGATGGTTAAGATTAAGAAGAATTTAAAGGCATCTTGGGATAGACAGATAAGAATAGGACAACAAGAGAATTTAAAGTGGGGGAGCATGTTCTTTTGATATTAAATCCCAAGAAGAGCTCTTTGAAGTTGGGTAGTTGTACAAAGCTGGTAGCCAGATTCTGTGGTCCATTTGAGATATTGGACATAATAGGGCCAGTTGCACACATGGTTGCATTTCCTGCTTCCATGAATGTGCATAATGTATTTCATGTCTTTTTTATAAATAAATATGTACATGATCCTAACCATGTTATTGATTGGCATCCGATTCAGGTAGAGATAGAGGGATACTTTCAGGTCCATCCAGTGTGAATATTGGACAGAAAAGTCAAAATGATCTGGAATCGAGTTATAGATCTAGTAAAAGTTTAGTGGACCTGCTACAATCTTGAAGATGCTACCTGGGAGTATGAAGATTCCATGCGGGTGGAGTACCCACAACTTTTTGAACAAATTTTGAAATTTTGATCTTTGTTTTGTATATTCACTAAGGTCAGTGCCAAAATAAGGGGGAGGGGATTTAACAACTTGGGTTTTGAGCCCCATATTAAATAATGTATTTGTTAAATTACTGAGAGGCCTGAGTTCCCAAATAATCAAAAGAGGCCAGCATGCCTAAGAAATGTAATGCTTTGATCATTATTAATAATAAATACATCCATGGATGCTAGATGGACAAGGACAATGGTTATAGGGGGCTATTATTCCATAAGAGAGGGGGATTGAGGGGCTAATCATTTATTTTATATTTTATTCTCCATTTTTTCTTAATGGATAATAGCAGTTACATGATCTTCTTGGGGGAAGGCCACGAGGTTCTTGATTCCCAAGAATTTCATAAACCCATTCCTGGTCGGTTGGGGGATTCATCGTTCGTTTTCTTATCACTCCCATTCTCGCCCTCATTCTATTTTTGGTCGCTCCACCTATTCATGCATTCAGTCACGCACTTGTTCATTGTTCACACCTCTCGTGGAGACTTCAATCCGTTCACTCTCTCATTGCACTCGTCTTCCTCATTCGCATTTGGCTTAGGAAGGGGAAACAAACTGTTGAAGAACAACCACAATTTTTTTGGTTGTATAGAATGTTGGTGTAATCCAGCCATGAATCAAGACCTGCATGCCTGATATGAATTCTCTATGTCTAGCTTTTCTCACAGTTGTGAGTCATGAGAGTCCCAACATGAAGATTCTGGACTAGTTTCACTAGAGCCCTGGAAGGAGAAGTACCGCCTGAGGGACTGCATGGCAGAGAAGGGTGGGGGTCCATTCTCTTGGGTTGTGTAGGCTAAGTAGAAGAGAGTTGGGTACTTGGATTGTTGTGGGTGTTGGGAAGCCTGTGATATATTGAGTGTTGACTAGTTTGGGAAGACGAGTAACACTATGGAACCATCCTTGTGGATTCATATCCCCGGATTGGGGGTGACATTATTGTTGAGACTTGGAACAACATTTTCTACATTTGGGTGGAATGTCCTTGGTTTGTATCCATTCGGTGGTTTTCTTTTATAAAATATAAGTGCTCTCTGTCATGGTATTATTTACCTGTGTATTATTTATTCTGTTATGTATTTATTTATCGTTGAATTCAATATTTAGAGTATGCATTCTTGTTGCTTATTGTTGTGCATGTCGTATTGTTCATTTCTTTTATGTTTAGCATCAATCTTGATCAATGCATGTGAACCTTTCATGCATCCTTGTTATTTAAGGTTAAGACAGGGGTCAAATTAGTCCATAGAAGGAACTGGGAGTTAGTGTGTCTCGCCTATGAGTGGTTGGGTACATTACAATCCTCTTCAAGCATAAAACCAACCTAGAACCCCATGCAAGTTGACAAGTTAAAGTATGGGAGGGCCTTCATCCAACCCTATTAGGTGTGCCACCTAGAGAGGAAACAAAATAACCTAGGTAGAGGGATAGGTATCGAGGGAAGCAATAAATAAAGAAACCCTTCAAGAGTAAGTGTAATAGTGATGTGGTTTTATGGATTACTTCATGGCATATAGTGTCATTTAATCCATTTCTATGAGAACCTTTGTGGAAGGTGTGCTTGCTCTTGAGTTACCACTTTCTTATGCACTATTTTTTCCAAACCTATTTTATCTCCCATTTTACTTGTTCGCTTATCATATTTGCAACTCCCCTTTTATAAGGTTTCAATCTATAAAATTGATATTTGGGGTTGGGGTGAGCACAGAAATGGTAGATCTCAAGTTTGGAATGGATTTTAGGAGTCCTTTTCTATCATTCCTTTCTTTCTTTCCCATAATTTTCTTATTCTTTTACTATTAGTTGCAATCAACCATTGGGCCTTCAACCCCTCTTCTCATGTGATCCAAAAAGGATCCATGGAAGGCTAAGAATAAATCAAAACTCATAGAGGCAGCTCAGAACACTTAGAATGGCTCCAGTCGACAGAGAAAGGGAAAAAATTCAAAGTTCCCAAAACTTAGTGAAATTGGCATGATCACGAAGACCACATCACAAGATTTCTAACGACACAAACGAATCATCAAACGAAGTTATGGTTTGAAAGATATTTGCAGTCAAAGTTATGGTCAACCAAGACCAGTCAGTAGAGGACACATTATCATCTGTATTTCTGACGTCAGCAGCTGAAGTCATCATACGGGATGTTGACATGGTAGGGTGAAGTCTGTTGGAAGGTTTACAGTTGGGAGTAAGCTTGTCATTGATGGCAAGAAGAGCGATGGCAAAGATCAACGATGACAAGAACAACAATGGCAAAGATCAGCGATGACAAGAACAACAATGGCAAAGATCAGTGATGAAAAGAACAACGATGGAAAAGATTAGCGAAGACAAGAACAACGATGGCAAAGATCAGCGATGAAAAGAATAGCGATGGCAAAGATCAGCAATGACAAGAACAACGATGGAAAAGATCAGCGATGACAAGAACAACGTTGGCAAAGATCAACGATGGCAAGGACAACGAAATCACGAAGTGTCAAAATTGCAACGAAGCGGCGAAATCACGAAGGTGGATGAAATCATAAAACAACGAAATCGTGAAACAATCTCAGCCATCGGATCAAGTTTTATTCCGGACCGTTGATCCAGCTCCATCTCGGAGCTTCGCGACTCACGACTTGGAGAGGCAAGAAACATAACCATTGAAATTGTGATAAGCAAAATCATGATTTAATCGCAGCCATCAGATCAAGATCAGATCTGGACCATCGAACCATTGGACAAGTGGTTGACTTAGAGTCAATGGAGCATGGTGTGGAAACTCACGAGATGCGAGATCGCGATAAGATCTGGACCGTCGGATCTATGAAGATTTCAACCCTTGATCAGATGAAGTTTATAAACTCACGAAGCGCCTTTTGGCATAGCCTATGGTCACCACCGGTGGTCACAATAAGGGAAGGAGTCAGTTAAGATAAGCTTCTTTTCAGCGTTTCGGGGATCGCGACTTGGAGAGTCGAGATGCCTCATCTCCAGATTCACGAAATGTGAAATCGCGAAAGCGCTTTATGCATAAGTGCTTGGTCATAGCCATGGTCACGTGGAGGAAGGACCTAGTGCAGATAAGCTCCACCTCAGAATTTCGGGGATCGCATCTGGGAGTGTCAAAACACAGGATCATACAAATGCCAAAATACCAAAAAGGTGAAATATCGCTATAATCGATGGTCACCGCTTGTGGTCACGTAGAGGAAGGAGCTATAGTAGCCAAGCTCCTTTTCGAAGCTCGCAACATGAAGAGTCGAGATGTCTTATCACAGAATATCTGAATTGTGAAAGTGTGAAACGGGTAAATAACGACAATACTCTTCAGAGTAAATCCAACGGTGCAGGTGAATTCGAGCATAATCAGAGGAATAATGTAGCTCCTCACAGTGTAACTGCTAGAAACCATTGATGGTTTCTACTATAAGATTCGAAGAGACTCTGTGTGATCGCCAGAGGAGATGAATAGTCTCCAAGCTTCATCCAGTGAAGAAAGACAACTCTTAGAGGGATTGAAAGGTGGATGAGCATTGAAGTCTGTAGCTACAAATAGAAAGGATAAGCTTGTCGAAGAAAAATAAGATGAAGAGCCTCAATTGCCAGAGAAGCTGAGAAATCTAGAAAGAACACCCAGTGATGCTGAACATGTGGGAAAAACTGTCGAAGAAGTTGAAGAGTCGTGATGATGATGAGGCAGAGCACTCGAGATGTGGAGGAATTTGGCGTAGAGTGAGCATGAAGAGGAATTGTGAATATTGCATACAAAAAGAGCACAGAGACTATAATAATGTGAAACAAAGAAGAGATAGGGGTTTTCGCAATGTAGGAGAATTCAGGGGTGTGCAAGGAGGCAGAGTGTAGGAGAAGAAATGCATAGTCGAGGAATGGTGCATTGAAGGGATATGGCACATAGAGCATAAAAGGAAGAAGAACAGAAAGTGCAAGGGGTGTGCAGAAGACACTGATGCAGACAGGGAGCAGTGTAATAGAACAGTGAAAAGGCTGGTAAGCCATTGAATAACTTTATATCATTGCAATAAGTTTTAGTAACAAAGAATTTATAATTCAGGGTGGTAGGGAGGTGCTAGGGAGGACTGGTGTCCTCAGAGGTTCAAGTGGGGGCTTGAACACAGGGAGTTGGTGCTTCCTTCTAGTTGGTGCTAGAGAAACCAGGGAGTTGATGCTTCCTTCTAGTGGGTGCTAGAGAAAAACAGAGAGTTGGTCCTCTCAGCAAATTGTAGCTTGCAAAACAGAGGTTGTAGCCTTACAATGAGTTGGTGCTCAATTGTATGATAATGTAAATAATGTAAATAATACTTATCATATAAAGAAGAAGAGGTTTTTACCTTGTATGGGTTTCCTTGGGAAATATTTGTCTCTGTGTTTCTCATATATGTGACTGATGCTAAATGTGCCATTGTTCATTTCCCTACATTATTGTGATCATCATTGAGTGCCTTATAAATATTTTAAAAGAAGCATAATTGTTTAAGCACAATAACAACTGATTCACCCCCCCCCCTCTCANCATATATGTGACTGATGCTAAATGTGCCATTGTTCATTTCCCTACATTATTGTGATCATCATTGAGTGCCTTATAAATATTTTAAAAGAAGCATAATTGTTTAAGCACAATAACAACTGATTCACCCCCCCCCCCTCTCAATTGTTCAACAAAGTCATCATACGGGATGTTGACGTCAGCATGCCATGTGGAAGCACCACATGCTTCCACATGTCACCCACTAGTAGAATTTTTAGGGTTCCGTATGGACCAATATAAAAGTGCCATGTGGCACCCCCAGGAGACGCCAGGGAGCACCATGGGTCATTACGGAAGTGACAGGGAGAGCCATGTCAACATATGAGCATGCGTATCAGTAGGAGCCATGTGGCCCAATCATGGGCTGACACGTGGCATCCAGAGAATGTCCAATGTTGGTCCGTGAATGATTTTTGTTTAAAAAAAAGAAATGGTGGGTCCACCAAATCTGGCGGACCACACCAATTCTGTACATTCGTTAGTAGAGTTTCTATCGGGTTGCTAAACATAGCATAAGTTCAAACACTACCAAAAACAGAGTCTAAACACACACACACACACATATATATATATATATATATTAACCACTACCAAAAACAGAGTCTAACGGGTTTGACCCCGAAAGCTCCGACTAGTACAAATCCTTTAAAAGTCCACCCTAACCAACGTGCCAAGGGATGTGGCTTGGTACATCTGCTACCTTTATTATTTAAAAATGATTATTCTCCCAAAGATGGGGGGAAGGTGCGTGCAACTGTACTGTACAATGTGGCATGGATTTCGAGACAAATGTTGTCATAATTGTAGGTACAGAGGGCACAAAAACCGAGACAAGATTTCTCTTAGGCCTAGGAGTGCAAGAGTGAGATCAGAGTGTGGAGATAGTCATTTTTGGGTAATTTGACACCACAAATCCAATGGTGATGTTTTTTTTTCTGAGATGAACATTATTTCTGTAGCTTGATTCGAAAAGGAGGTATATTCATGTATTTGCCAAATTCTTTTGTTGAGTTAATAAAAGAGCCTACCCATTTGAGAGCAGGACCTGGAGACTTAGTCCACCAGGGACAAAATCCATTACCAAGTTTTTTTGTTCAGATTTGATGCTTATGTCTCTTCATTTATAAGTTTTCCCTTCTTTAATGGTGCACTTTAATTTATGCTCATTTAATACAATTCTTTATGAGTCATGATGAAAAGCTCTTGGATCATGTTGGTATCAAATCAATCATCTTTAACTTGAATTTTTGAGTGTGAATGCTTACTAGGGACAAACATAAGCAGTGCGAAGGAACTGTAAAGAGTTTCAATCCTGAAGTTGGCCATGTATCCAAAAGGAAGAAACTTGTAGAATAGGACAAGCGTGATGAACAGGAGAAAAACTTTCACATGGTCTTTTATCTCATGTCAGAAATGGTCGAGTGAATGTATGGAGATTACGAGAAGAGGATGAAGAAGAAATGGAAGAAAAAGGAAGCACGTGTAGATGATGATGCTTTGATAAACCAAGGGGCTGGAGGAGATCCTCTTGAGCCTCCATATTCGCCTTCGATTTCTAGTTCTTCTTCAAGATCCGATAGGTTGTATTGTCATGTCCAACATATTGATGAAGAGGAAGTTAAAGTGAAAATGGATTCTCTTTGATTGGAAGGGACCGTCCTTGTATGGTGGGAGAGAAAGCTTCAAGATGGAAGCAAGTGTGGTAAGATTCTTTCCTCATGGTTAGAATTTAAATCAGCAATCAAGAAACAATTTTTTCCATTAGGGTATTTACTTAAAGCAATGATGGAATGGAAAACCTTAAGGCAAAGTAAAGGACAAACTGTACAAAGTTTCATAGAAGAATTTAGAAAGAAGGCTCTTGCATTTTTAATGAACATTCCTTTAGATTCTTATGAGACTTTAATGAAGTATATTGGCACACTTCATAGTTATATTCGACATACTTTGCTCTTGTTTAACCCCACTAGTCTTATCGAAGTTTGTGTGAAAGCCACTCACCTAGAGAACATGGGGAAAAATGTTCAAGAAGATCCCACAAAGAAACCTTCCAATTTCCCACAGAATACTTTTAAGAAGTTTAAAAGGAAGGACAAGAAGACTGCTACAGTAATGAGAGAAGGAGGAAAACCATCTTGCACTCATTGCAAGAAGAGCGGTCATGATGAAAAACATTGTTGGAAACTGCATCCGGAAAAGAAACCGAAACAGTTTGGTGGGAAGGGGAAGACAAAGACCATTGCGACGGTACAACAAGATCTTGGTTCCGATTCAAGAGATGAAGGAAATATCACATCATTTGGAGTACAAGGTAAAGACTCTCTTCATGCTAGTTCTAGTTCCAATGATGAATCTCATGTTAATGAACGAAACAAGAATGAGTTATTTCGCATAAGAGTTGTATCTAAACATACTAAGATAGATACATTATTTGATCTGGGTTCCCAAGTAAACTTAATATCTGAAGAACTTGTCAACAAAATGGGTATTGAAATGAAACCACATCTGAAACCTTATCCTCTTGGTTGGGTATATGACAAATCCAAACTTAATGTCACCAAATAATGTAGGGTAATATTTCTATTGCTTCAAAATTGATTGATGAAGTTGATTTGGATGTTGTACCACTTGATATATGTGGCATAGTGTTGGGAATTCCTTATATTTATGATAGAAAAGTAGTCTTCTTTAGACATGAGAAAAAATACTACCTTACTAAGGGGGGAGTGGAATATATTGTTAGATCTCACAACATGAGGGTAAATACAACACTTGTTAGTGCAGAAAAAATGAAAAGACTCATAAACACTAATAAGAGATATGTACTCATGGTCCCCAGAGAGAAATATGTCGGGACATCTGATGCTTTCCAAGGGTGTGATCTATTATCACACATTTCTTGCAGGGGGGTGTTTTTTATTTCGATTTGGCCCTTGGATGAAAAAATGCGAAAGAAGGGGGCTTAAAAACCCACAAATGTGTGTCATCCAAAGTTGGGTCGCGTTGTGCTAAGACACACACATATCGAGAAAGAAGAGATTGCCACTTTGGGAATTTTGAAGTGAGTAAGGCGTGCAACACCTCGAATCCTCGAGAAGCGAAGTCCTGAAACATTCGAGGATAGAGCCCAAGTTCGCATGCGGATAAAGGTGCAGAGTTCACTTGAGCTACGCTAAGGGCCGAAATGCCGATGTTGGCCATAGAAAGAGGCCGCCATGTTTTCCAGGTGCTAATTCGACTCAACTGTGTTTCAATCCCGATGTAGGTAGTTAATGAAGCTAGGGTGGTGTTTGAACATTGTGTCCCCCATAAATGGAAAGCTCAAAAAGGGTTGGCAGGCTACCTAAGCTCGAGTCTGATAGAGGTTGCATGAACAATCTTACAGAAAAGATATCCATGTAAAGCCGCGTGCCTGATAGAACCTACATATGCAAACTACCAAAGAAAAATCAGACGTAGCACCTTGAATGTGATAGCTCAATCACACCGCAATTGTTGGCGGTTTTCAGTATAAATATGTAGTTCTGATATTTTGTGATGGTGGATGGTTGATCTAGGCTCCCACATTGTAAAGTTTTGATGAAGCTCTGGTTCTTCTAGTTATGTATCTTGATTTGAGACTTCTTGTTTAATGAAATTCAGCTTCTATTTCCATCTTATTTGCGTCTGATACGGAAGTGTCCATGATTGAAGGATTCACATGGATTGTTATAGCTGTGTTGCGATGTATGTTTGATTGCAGTTTTGTTTTAATGCTCTTCAGTTTCCTAAAACTTCGAATCCAAGAGGATCTTGTTTTTTGAGTTTTTCTTGCTTAGGTTGTTGGAAGAGCAGATGTCCATAGCAAACCTCTACATTCTTCTCACTAGTTCTTCCTCCTACTCACTTTACTACAACTTACTGACTGAAGTTGGATCAAGACCTCACCTGCTTGTGCATGCTGGTCCTTGTTTTCTAAGTTAAAACAATATTGTCTTGAGTTTGCACCCATTCGACTTGTTTAAAACCATCCCATGACATATAAAAATCTAATGGGTATTGAGCTTACCTCCAATGCAATATGGAGGTGACTTCTAGTGCTAACATTTCTAGCACCATTGTCGAGGAACAAATTGAAGAATTTTCCCTGGGATTGAACGACAAAGCTTACTTATTCTGAAGGTGTATTAAAACTCAGTACATCAAAGATTGCAACTGTGCACCTGGAGACTCCACTGTTTCGGTCATGGCTTCTAGAGGCAGACCCACACATCTACCTCAGGCTACACCTAAAACTTACCCAGAGAGCTCAAAGGATTATCAAAGAAAGGAAAGCTTTCTTGTGAAGGCTTTAGCTGCTATCCCAGATTGAAAAGCTCTCTGGAAGAACGATAATTACCAGATTTGTTTTTTGATGGTGAAAAAAGACTAGACACCTTCAGACTACATATCATTCACCTGGCGACTCCATGGTTAAAGGATTGATTGGTGACTCCACTGGTCTGAAATGGACAAAATTCTAGATCAAAGGTTTTCTCCTTTTAACTTCTCCTTTGTTCCTAGTTTTCCAAATGTTGTTTCTACTATGGATGAATGGGGTGATTTTTTGCCCATATTTAAAGAGCGTAAAGAGGAAAACCCTGCAAAGCATCTCCATGAGTTTCATGAACTCATGCATCAATGGGAGATACATCATGATGATGTATTATTAAAGATGTTTGTGTTCTCATTAGCAGGAGATGCTCATGAATGGTATCACCCCTTACCCCCTACTAACATCTCCTCCATGGAAGAATTGCATGCATCTTTCAATAAGCATTGTCAAAGGTATTATTCCTTTGAGTTAATTTGTCATAATTGTTGTAAAGAATATAAAGACTTCATTCAAGGTATGACTGTTTCAAATGAAATCTGTGAGAACGAAAGATGTGAGGATGAAATCTATGAAAGGTGTGAGGAGGAAGGCTGCGAGGAGGAAGAAAATTCCCTAGCTGAGTTGGCGTGGCTGGCAAGGTCACTTTCTGCAAGGATAGATAAATTGAAGGCACATCTTGTTCGTTGCTCTTTTGAAGAAAGCATAGAGGATTTTCCAGTCCTTGAAGCATATCTCCTTGACATCCTTGCTGATGACGATGGTGTTTGTGATTTCATAGTCGAAGCACCATTATATTATTCCCCCGATGAACTTGTGGTATCAGAATTAAAAGGGAATATTGTTGTGGAAGAGGATTCTTCTCTTTTCCTTCAAGAGATTTCCCACTATGTGTTTTCACCTGGGATTGAAATGAAGGATCATGATATCACCCTTGTTTTGCAAGATGTGGGAGTTCTGTACTCACCCATATTTGGTGAGTATTCAGATGAAGAGCAGCAGAGCCCTACATCACATTTTGATAGCTTGGGGAGTAGCGAGCCCATGTATGACAACTATGAATTAGTTTCTGAGATGGATATGTAGGATTTCAAAGAGCATACAACAGAGTCTTATCCTCTATTCACTAAAGAAAAATATTATGAGGAAAACAGACATCCTGGACCTACAGAAGACACCAAGCAGCAGATTGAAGAGCAGAGCTTTCCCACAATTCCTGTTTATGATTATTATGAATTTGACCCTTGGGAGAACCATGAAGAAGAAAATGAGTAGCAGAAGGGGCATTCTATCTCCTGTCTAGAGCTTACTAGTGAGCGGCCATCACTTGAGATCATCTATCTTGCACCAACCTTTCACCCACCTGCACTTGCCAGAGACATTCAGCCTGGTGTGAACAGTTGCAAGACAAATCAGGCTACCTGTTGCAAATTTTCTAGAGTTTGTCACTTGTCCTATGAACCTGTGGAGGAATACGAACCTGTGGAGTAATACATGGCGTTATATTTCCTTCATGTTTTGAAGCCGAACAACTTTATCCTGACCTCAGCATTAGGAGGAAAGTCTAAGAATGTAATCGTTCTTCTGTCATGGTTGCATTATCATCTATCAATCATTGACAGAATAAATCAATTTGCAGCTAGGAAGTTGCTTGAATGGCTATGGTGGAAGTTTGCTTTCACCTAGCACTATGTAAAAATTAAATTAGTTTAGGACTATACACAAATAATCTCTTTGGAGCATGTGTGTTTATTTTCGTTTTACTTATCGGCTTGTATTCCTCTACAGGGTGTTTTGATCTTGACTTCTGTTGGCAGCCAATTGACATTTTTTTATTGTCTCATAAGCTGCCTACACCAATGTTTCATAAACATTGATTTTTCGTCGTAATTTTCAAATGAACGACGAATTTATTCTTTGCTCCTTTCCGAATGCCTACCTTCGCTAAGTCTTCACGAGTGCAAGCATGAAGATTTCTCCTTTCAAGAGCTCATTTCGATCATTTTCTCAACTGCCAATATCTTTTGTGTCACTATGCATTTTGTGCCTATCTTTTTATTGGTCTTTACATGATCG
>SNQJ01S0026998.1:13157-62270 GCA_010110895.2 Picea sitchensis | reverse complement strand
TCCATACTATATATTTGTGAATAAAGAATGATCATAATCATAGTTGATTTGAGTTATTGTAATCATAGTTAACATATTGTACATACAAGTAGTTAGTAATTTATAGTTAGATTAGTGTAGTTAGTTTATAGTTTCCTTTATTATATTATTTATTTGTCTTTTTATTAGTTTCTAGTTTCCCTTTAGATTTCTTAGCTCAAATCATTTCTCTTTGGTTTCCACACAAGACCTTAGAGCGGCCAACGGAGCCGTTAAACTCGTCAGGGTGGTCCATTCCAAACTGCTTGGGTTATTAGACAACCCTGGACCGGTTCCACTCTCTTAATTGACGGACGGTCGTTTTCGCCCGTCAACAACTCTGTAGCCCAATGCAGAAGGTGACTGGAACTAAAAAAGGAGTTCTTAGAGCCTTGTAGGGAGGACTCTATCCCCCATGGAGCCTAATGTTATCACACATTCTTATAGGGGGGGGTTTGTTCTTTGGATTTAGCCCTTGGATGAAAAAATGTGAAATAAGGGGGCTTAAAAACTCACAAATGTGTGTCATTCAAAGTCGAGGCGCGTTGTACTAAGGTGCACACATATCGGGAAAGCGGAGAATGCCACTTCAGGAATTTTGAAGTGAGGAAGGTGCACAACGCCCCGAATCTCTGAGAAGTGAAGTCCCGAAACATTTGGGGATAGAGCCCAAGGACAGATGCGGGTAAAGGTGCAGAGTTCACGTGAGCTACGCCAAGTGCTAAAACACCAGTGTTGGCCATAGAAGGAGGTCGCCACATTTTCCAGGTTCCAAGTTGACTCAACCACGTTTCAATCCCAATGTAGGTAGTTAATGAAGCTGGGGTGATGGTTGAAAATCATGTCCCCCATAAATGGAAATATTGAAAAGGGATGGAAGACTGCCTGAGCTTGAGTCTGACATAAGAAGATATCCACGTAATGCCTTGCACCTGACATAAGCTACATATGCATCCTACCAAATAAGACTCAAACGCATTGTCGTGAATGTGGTAGCTCGATCATACCTTTGCGTTTGTCGGCATTTTTGGGTATAAATATGTGGTTCTGATGTTTTTTTGATGGTGGATGGTTGAGGTAGGCTCCTGCATTGTAAAGTTTTGATGAAGCTCTAGTTCTTCTAGTTATGTATCTTGATTTGAGACTTCTTGTTTAATGAAAGTTAGCTTCTATTTCCATCTTATTTGCCTCTGATATGAAAGTTTCCATGATTGAAGGATTCACATGGATTGTTATAGCTGTGTTGTGATGTATGTTTGATCACAGTTCTATTTTAACGCTCTTCAGTTTCCTGACACTTTGAATCCAAGAGGATCTTGTTTTATGATTTTTTCTTTCTTAGGTTGTTGTAAGTCTAGATGTCCATAACAGACCTCTACATTATCCTCACTAGTTCTTCCTCCAACTCACTTTACTACAACTTACTGAATGAAGTTGGATCAAGACCTCACATGCTCGTGCATGATGGTCCCTGTTTTCTGAGTTAAAATGATATTGTCTTGAGTCTGTGCCCATTCGACCTCTTTAAAACCATCCCTTGGCATTTAAACTATGATGGGTATTGGGCTTACCTCCAATGCAATCTGGAGGTGAATTGTAGTGCTAACATGATCCATCTCATAAAAAGGAATTAATTGATTACCTCCTAAGAGGGAAATCCAACATGAGATACATCTTCAGCAGGATTCTCCTTTGCCTAATGTGGGCAAGTACATGATGTCAATTGTGATGATAGAGATCAAGAAGCATGTACAAGGATTATTGGATCAAGGGGTCATCAAGCCTAGTTCATCTCCTTGTGGTTCTCTGATCGTGATGGTGCCAAAGAAAGATGGCACATGGAGAATGTGTGTCGATTACTGGGCCTTAAATAAAATCACGGTGAAAAATTGATACCCTCCTCCTCATATAGATGATTTACTAGATCAATTAAAGAATGTTGTCTATTTCACTAAGTTGGATTTGCGCAGTGGATATCATCAAATCAGAGTTGCAGAACAAGATGCATGGAAAACTGCCTTTAAAAACAAACATGGATTGTTTGAGTGGTTGGTTATGTCGTTTGGGCTTTGTAATGCTCTGGCAAATTTCATGTGTGTGATGAATGATGTATTTAGGCCTTTCATACATGACTTTGTGATCATATATTTAGACGACATTCTTTTTTTTAGCGAGACATGGGATGAGCATGTGAGGCATGTAAAGAAAGTATTGGATACTTTGCAAATGGAGAAGTTGTATGTAAAATTGTCTAAATGTGAATTTGGCAAGACTGCACTTGTATACTTAGGTCATATTGTAGGAGGAGGACAATTGAAAATTGACCCTTCCAAAATTGATGTAATTGTAAATTAGACTGGGACAAAAAGTGTAACTAAAGTTTGAAGATTCTTAGGTGCAGTCAAATATTGGAGGAGATTCATTTCCAACTTCTGCTTCATAGCAGCTCCTTTGCATGCTTTAACCAGTGTGAAGAACACTTTTTAGTGGGAAGGAAAGAAACAAAAATATTTCGACACTTTGAAAGGGAAGATTAGTACCGCACTAGTATTAGCACTATCGAATCTTCAACATCCTTTTGAGATCCAGACAGATTCTAGTGGATACACCATGGGTGCAGTACTAATGCAATATTGTAAGCCTATCTATTACCACTCTGAAAATTTTAACCAAGTTGTTGTTAACTATCCTACATATGATAAAGAGTTGTATTCATTAGTCCAGAGTGTAAAGAAATGGAAGCACTACTTGTTAGGGAAGGAAACCATTATACATATAGATCACCAACCCTTACAATATCTTCAAGCACTAACCAAATTTCAACAATCTCAGCAATACAGGTGGATGGGTTTTCTACAACAATTTCACTTGGTAGTCAAGTATAAGAAGGGTACAAGTAACAAGGTAGTTGATATGCTTTCTAGACCTCCTATTGTTTCTTCTATTATTTTGAAGAATTCTTCTTTCTCTCATGATATCTATATAGAACAATATGCCATCGATGAAGATTTTAAAGAAGTGTATACAAAGCTAACCCTTGGTGCATAGGTAGAGAACTATTGTCTGCAGGGAAAGTTACTTTAACATCTTGGAAAGCTATGTATCCCTACAAGTGAACGAGACCATGTAATACGAGAAGCTCATACTTCTCTTGTGTTTGGGAATTTTGGGGTAGGAAAAACTATAGCTCATTTACAAAGGTTTTGTTACTGGCCTCAAATGAAAGAAATTGTAACTAAATATGTAAAGGGGTGTGTGATATGTTCTACTTGTAAGCCCACTAATATAAAACTGGGGCTATACTCACCACTTCATGTATGGGAAAGTATATCCATGTATTTTTTAGGGGGTTTACCCGTGACCAAAGGGGGTCATGATTATTTGTATGTTGTAGTGGATAGGTTCAGCAAGATGTGTATATTGATGCCTTGTAAAAAGCAGATCACTGCTGAGCAGAATGCTAATCTCTTCTTTCAACATGTTTGGGTTCACTTTGGATTACCCACATCTATCATCTCAGATATAGATACTTAATTCCTTGGGGAATTTTGGACTAGCTTGTGGAGAATGATGGACACCAAATTGAAGAGGAGCACTACTTTCCATTCATAGACCGACGGGAAGAGAGAGCTGGTAAACCAGACAGTGGTACTTTTTCTTCAAGGTTGTTGCAACAAGCGTCCCAAGGTATGGGATGAATATATACCCTATGCACAACATGCTTACAACCGAGATTTACATTCATCCACCCAGAGTTCACCTTTTGAGACATGTTTTGGGTACCTACCAAAGGTTCCTTTGGACTTGATGTATGTGAGAGATGTCGATATAGATGAATATTGAACATAGGACAGAGCCTGCAAGTTCATTCATAGGATTCAACAGATACACCAGGCAGTCAGGGAATAATTGGAGAAGAGTCAAGCACAATATAAATCTCGACACGAAAATCATAGGGATGATCATTAGTTCTAGGTTGGAGACCGGGTATAGATTCACATCAACAAGGAGAGGTTGAAGGGTGAAGGCAAGAAACTCAATCTCATTTGATATGGACCCTTCACTAACTTTGAGAAAAGTAGTACCAATGCTTTTTGTCTGAATCTTCTGCCTTATATGCATATTTACTCAGTCGTGAATGTTGAGAACTTGAAACTTTTTTAGCCTCCCATGATCATGGATCAAGATGGGGAAGTTTCAATTCATCAGTTGATGAGTTTGCACCTAAGTACTTGGATGAGCTACAGGAAGATATCATCCTGGATAGGATGATGAGGACTTCATGTAGGGGTGATGTTTATTATCTTTGAGTAGTCTTAAAGGGTACCCATCCAAGCAAAGCAAAGTGGATTGAGAAGGATAAGAAGGATCCAGAGAAGGCTAAGAATAACTTAGAACTCACAGAGGAATCTCAAAACGCTCAGAATGGCTCCAACAGATAGAGAAAGGGAAAAAATTCAAAGTTCCCAAAACTCAGTGAAAATGACATGATTGTGAAGAACGCGTCGCAAGATTTCTAACGGCCCAAACGTCTCATCAAACATAGTTACAATTTGAAAGATATTCACGATCAAAGTTGCAGTCAACCAGGACCAAGGTGCAAGGGACACATCATCGTCCGTACTGCTGACATCAGCAGCCGATGTGGCAAGGTGATGTCATCATACAATATGATGATGTCACCATGCCACATGGCAACACCACAGACTTCCATGTGTCACCCACCAGTGAGCTTTTTAGGGGTCCATATGGACCAATAGAAAAGTGCCACGTGGCACCCCTAGGAGACACCACATGGAACCACCCAGGGAGTGCCATGTGTCAGTACGACAGTGACAGGGTGAGCCACTTCATCATACGAGCAGGTGTATCAGAGGGTGACACATGGACCAATCATGGGGTGACACGTGGCATCCCGAGAATGCCCAATGTTGGTCCATGAATGATTTTTGTTTTAGAAAAAGAAGTGGTGGGTCCACCAAATATGGCGAACCATGCTAATTATATATAGTCATTAGCATAGTTTCTAATGGGCCACTAAACATAGAGGAATTTCAAACAATGGATATATATATATATATATTAACCACTACCAAAAATAGAGTCCGACGGGTTTGACCCCAGAACCTCTGGCTAGTACAAATCCTTTAAAACTCCACCCTAACCAACGCGCCAAGCGATGTGGCTTGGTACATCTACCACCTTTATTATTTAAAAATGATTATTCACCCAAAGCTGGGGGAAGGCATGCACAACCGTACTGTACAATCCTTCATAGATTTTGAAACAAATGTTGTCATAATTGCAGGTACATAGTGCATGAAAATCGAGACATGATTTCTCTTGGGCCTGGGAGTGCCAGAGTCGGATCATAGTGTGGAGACAATCATTTTTGGGTAATTCGACGCCACGAATCCAATGGCGATATTTCTTTTCTAAGCTGAGCATTATTTCTGCATCTTGATTCCAGAATGAGGTATATTCATGTATTTTCCAAATTCTTTTGTTGAGTTAATAAAAGAGACTAACCATTTGAGAGAAGGACCTGGAGATGTAGTCCACCAGGGACGAACTCCGTTATCAAGTTTTTGTGTTTAGATTTGATTCTTATGTCTCTTCATTTCTAATTTTTCCCTTCTTTAATGGTGCACTTTAATTTATGCTCATTTAATACAATTCTTTATGAGTCATGATGAAAAGATCCTAGATCATCATGAGAGAATGGACCATGATGACCCATTACTGAATTTTAGTACACTATGAGAGGCTATAGAATGGAAGGTGTTAAGCATGGTGGGGGACCGAACATTACCTTTGTGAGCCCCCCTAGTAGTACCCCTTTTCCCTAAGCAATGACAACATAGGACTAAGGAATAAAAGATCACCACCAAGATGAAACAAGGAAACTAACACAATTTCCCAAGTCAGTGATCCATTATCCAACTTCAACAAAATATCCTCATCCACGTGCCTAATAAATTAAGCACAACACTTTGCATGGAATAAGGACTAACATATTTCATGATGACGATGGCTTACCATCTCCCATAATTTGGTTTTATTAGATGTGATCAGCCTTCGTTGAATTGTAGTTGTAAAGGTTTCATGATGACGATGGCTTACCATCTCCCATACTTCAAGCTCGCTCTCATACTTATTTCTCTTACATATACCTTTCAAATTAATAAAGATGCATAAAATAAAGGAACTAAACGACATGCACAACAATAAACATCAAGCATGCATATTATAAAGATTGAATTCAACGATAAATAAATACACGGAGGAATAAATCATACACAGGTAAATAATACCATAACAAAGAGCACTTATCTTTTATAAAAGAAGACAACAACTGGCTACAGACCAAGGACGTTCCACCCAATTGTAGACATTGTTGTTCCAAGTCTCAACATCAATTTCACCCCCGAGCCAGGGCTATGAATCCACAAGGATGGTTCTAGAGTGTTACTCACCTTCCCAAACCAGTCAACACTCAAGATCTCACATGCTTCCCAACACCCACAACAATCCAAGTACCCAACTCTCTTCTACCCAGCCTGCACAACCCAAGAGAATGCACCCTCTCCCTTCTCTGCCATGCAGTCCCTCAGGATGTCCATCTCCTTCCAGGGATCTAGTGTAGATGGTCAAGAATATTCATGTTGGGACTCTCAGGACTCACAATTGTGACTAAATCTGGACATAGGCCAAAACATCTCAGACATGCAGGCCTCAAATCATGGCTAGATTACACCAGAAATATATACATCCAACAATACCATGGCTGCACTTCAATAGTTTGTCTTCCTTTCCCTAGCCAAGACACGGATGAGGAAAGATGAGTGGGTGACATAAATGAATGGAGTGAGATATCCACGAAAGGTGATAAAAGAGAGCAATGGAGTGCATGCATGAATGAATGAATGAGTGAGTGAACGAGTGATGCGACCAGTAGTAGAACCAGAATGAGAACATGAGTGAGAGAGAGAACGAACCAATGAACCCCCACAATAGACTAGGGATTGATTTATGTAATTCTTGGGAATCAAGAACCTCATGTCCTCCCCCCTAGAAGCTCACATAACTAATTTTCCCCATTAAACAAAATGGGTAATTAAAAAATGAAATAAATAGTTAGCCCCTCAAGCCCCCTCTCTTGTGGAATCATAGCCCCCTATAACTCTAGTCCTTGTCCATATAGCAACCAATGATGTATTTATTCTTAATAATGATCAAAACATTACATTTCTTAGGCACAATGGCCCCTTTTAATTGTTTGGGAACTCTGGCCTCTCAACACTAAAAAAATACATTATTTAATATGGGGTTGAAAACCCTGGATGTTGCATCCCCTCCCCCTTATTTAGGCACTGTCCTCAATGCATATACAAAACATGAATCAAAATTCCAAAATTTATTCAAAAAATTGTGGGTACTCTTCCTGCATGGCATCTTAATGCTCCTAGGTAGCATCATCAGGAGCGTAGCAGGTCCACTGAACTTTTACCATCTCTATAGCTTGATTCCAGAGCATTTTGACTTGTTTGTCCAATATTCGCACTGGCTGGACCTAAAAGTCTCCATCTGTCTCTACCTGAATTAGATGCCAATCAATAACATGGTTAGGATCATGTACATATTTATTTAGCAAATAGACATGAAATACATTATTCACATTCATGGAAGAAGGCAATGAAAGCATGTATGCAATTGGCCCTATTCTATCCAATATCTCAAATGGACCACAAAATCTGGTTGCCATCTTTGTACAACTACCCAAATTCAAAGAGATCTTCTTGGGATTTACTTTCAAAAGCACATGCTCCCCCACTTTAAATTCTCTTGCTGTCCTATTCTCATCTGCATAAAAAAATTTTCTATCCTGAGCTGCCTTTAAATTCTGCTTAATCTTAACCATCTGGTCTTCCATGTCCTTGAGAAACTCTAGCCCAGGTACCACTCTATCTGTTGGGTTGTCCCAACTCACTGGAGTATTGAATTTCTTGCCATAAGCTTCAAATGGGCTTATTTTCAATGAAGCTTGATACCCACTATTATAGGAAAACACAACCAAGTGCATGTAATATTCCCACTTAGATGGCTTATCCATGACATACATTATCAACATGTCTTCAATTACTCGGTTGACTCTCTCTGTCCTCCCATCTGACTACGGATGGTATATTGTGATAAAGTTCATATTTGTACCGAATCCTTTGAATAATCCCTTCCATAAATTTGAAGTAAACTTTGTGTCTCTTCCCAAGACAATTTTCCTAGGTATCCCATGCAACCTAGCAATATCCCTCATGTGAATTTCTGCAATATTAGTTGTTGTATGAGTCGTTTTTACAAGAAAAAAATGAGCAGTCTTTGTCAATTTATCAACCACTACCATGATTGAATCAAGTTGTCTTGTTGTATTGGGAAATTTAGTTATAAAATCAATGGTTATCACTTCCCATTTCTTCTCTATAATTGGTAATTCTTGTAGCAAACCCGTTGGTTTCTTATGCTTAGCCTTCACTTTTTGACATTCCATACATATAGAAATGTAATCAACAAATCCTTTTTCATTCCCAGTCAAAATTATTGGCTTATTACGGTTGTAATCATTTTCTGATAACCGGGATGTCCAACATATGGAACATTATGCATTTCTTTTAATACCAAATTCCCGAGTTATCCAGAATTAGGAACATAAACTCTATTTTTATGCATAGTCAATCCATCACCCTTGATCTCATATGATTTCATTTTCTGTTGTACATCTCCTTGCTATAAGCTTTCCTTCACCTATAGGTAATGTTGATATGTAACAACAACATCTAAAATTCTTCTCTTCAAGTTTGATTGATGCATATTGACAGATGTAGCATGCATGAGATGCACTCTTCTACTAAGTGCATTGAAAATATTATTTTATTTTCCTTTGATATTATTGATATCAAAGTCGTATTCACCTAAAAATTCCACCCATCTTGTTTACCTAGCATTCAAAGTTGGTTGTTCAAAAATATACTTCAGACCATTGTGGTATGTTCTCAATTCAAATCTCTTCCCCATGAGATGATGCCTCCACATCTTCAATGCATGAACAATGGTAGCAAGCTCCAAGTCATGTGTGGCATAGTTCCTCTCATGTTCCTTAAGATTTATGGACTCATAACCAATGACATGTCCATTTTAAGCAAGGACTCCACCAAGCCCTTCCTTACATGCATCTGTGCATACCACAAAAATTTCATTTGGGTTAGCAATCTTTAACACAGAAGCACTAGTAAGTAAATCCTTCAACAAATTAAAGTTCTCTTCACACTTAGATGTCCATTCAAATTTCATTCCCTTTTTTTTCAAAGAAGTGATGGGATGAGCAATCTTAGAGAACTCTATTATGAACCTTCTATAGTAACTAGCTAACCCCATAAAATATTTGTCTTCTGAAACATTACTGGGTGTTGGCCATCCTCTAATGGCTTCAATATTCTCTAGATCCACTGCTATGCCTTGTTTTGAAATAATGTGTCCCAAGTAATGGATCTGTTCTTGGTAAAAAGAACACTTACTCATCTTGGCATACAATTGATCTTATCTCAACACTTGAAATACCAGTTTAGCGTGATATTCATGTTCCTCTTCAGACTTGGAATAGACAAGTATGTCATCCAGGAATACAATGACAAAATTATCCAAATAATATTTGAATATGCCATTCATTAACCACATAAATACAGTTGGTGCATTGGTCAGTCCAAATGGAACCACTACAAATTCATAATGCCCATGCCTGGTTCTGAAGGCTATCTTATGGATGCCTTCTTCCTTGATTCTTACTGGATGGTATCCTCACCTCAAGTCTATCTTTGAAAATATATTTTCTCCTCTTATCTGATCAAAGAGGTCATCAATTATGGGTAGAGGATACTTGTTCTTCAAATTGGACTTGTTCAATTGTCGAAAGTCAATATATAGCCTCAAGGTCCCATCTTTCTTTTTGACAAAGAGTAATGGTGCTCCCCAAGGTGAAACACTTGGGAGTATGTACCCTTTCTTCAGCAATTGCTCCAACTAGATTTGTAATTCTTTTAAATCTAGTGTAATCATTTGATAAGGTGTTTCTAACATCGTGGTAGCTCCCGAAACTAAATAAATAGAGAAATCTATTTCCCCTTTTGTTGGAAACCCTCATATTTCTTGGAATACATCCTCAAATTCTTGTAGTAACAAGAAATCTTCAAGGCTTGGCCCCTTTGTATTTTCTGGCTCCTCCACATGGTCTACATACAATTGACATCCTTTTTTGAAACATCTCTTCATTTTTAAGGCTGAAATCACTCTTATAGATATTGGTCTTGGGAATCCCTTCTCAGTGCTTTGTTTTCCATCTCCATCAAGACATGTAAATTTCTTGCTATGACAATCTAGGACAACATGATTCTTGTCCAACCAATCCATTCCAATTAAAATATCATAAGACCCCAATGGTATGATATTTAGATCAACACTAGTATTCACACCATTAAGACTTATGGAAAAACATCTGACCATATCATTGATTCTCCTTTTGGTTCCAGTGTCTAGATGGACCAAACTTGATTTATCAAGCTTACTTTACTTCAAATGTAATCTATTCACTATTTTAGGATTAATGTAACAATGGATTTCTCATGAATCAATTAAAATAGCATCAGGCTGATTTATGATCTTGCCTTTCACCTCGATGATATTGGATTGGTATTCTACTTGTCGATCATCTAAGGTTGCATAAATTATTCCCATGTATTCAATTGTTGTAGCGTCTTGGATGTTATGCAAGATTTTCACTCAATCCTTTTTGTGGGGGAAATCCTTGTACAAGAGATCTTCCTTGCATTCCCAACATTAGATTGGTGGTCTTCCCCTTTTTCCCAAGGAGTCTTATTTCTTGGATTCATCCTTGGCATATTGATCTTGATGATTTTGATTAGGCTCATTTCTATTGAAAGGAGGTTTGAATCCCTTCTTCCTCTGATCAAACTTCTCCTTCTTCTTATCCTTCCAAGACTACTACATGGATTCTCTGCTTTGGCCTTGTTCACACATGTATTTGTCCTTCCCGATGGTCCCAGTCAAGGTCTTGGGATCATCATACCAAATATTTTCTTTATAAAAGGTTGGCAGTCCACTCAAAAACATTTTTATTTTCACCTTCTCATCATTAATGAACCCGACATACTTTAACAACCCCAAGAACTTCTTATCATATTCTACCATAGTCATGCTTCCAAACTTGAGTTCAAATAACTCCTGCATTTTCTTGTCATAGAAATGCTCTGATAGGTACTCCTTATGGAAATACTTTTTGAATTTCTTCCAAGTGATGTTATTTTCATTAATATATTCAACTTTCTTCAACTGGTCCCACCACATGGCATCTTTCCCATGTAAATGGTAGGTGGAAATTTTGGCTTCTAGGTTTGATGAATAGTTATGAAATTGGAAATATCTCTTGAGTCCAAGCAACCATGCTTCAACATCATCTTCCCTTTCCCTTTCACCATCGAAAGATGGTGGCCTCAACTTCCTCGACTCTCCTTGCAAACTATCCACTTCATGCCTTCTTCTTTGGTGCCTAACAGGAGACGCCTCTAGATTGCTTATGGAACATTCATCTACATAAATATTTATTTCTGAGTAAGGATGTGAGTGATGTCTATGAGCTCTGCTAGCACTCCTAGAATAACTGACTCTTCCAGTTCATGAATAATATATATATATATATAACTTCCATGTTATACCTTGGTTGATACAGAATTCAATTATGCACAGACGCTTCCTTCAAACCACTTTCCCAAGTGACCACAGCTTGAAACTGCGGGAAAAATATTTCCTTAGCGCTTTTCCTTCTTCAAAACAAAAAATTCAGCCATTTTCCCTTTTTCCTTCAGTTCTCAATCGAATGTGACCATGTCTATGAACCTACACTTGGCTTAAAAGTTCTTATCTATATCTTTGGGACTTCAGGCTTCGGGGGTTTCACCCTCATCACACTAAATTCCCTCTGAACGTCGAACTGGTGAGCTCCTAGAGAGGCTCTTCAAAGTATCATTACTTCGGTGATCTGGAGATTCGAACTTCAGAGGTTCTTACTACATCACACCTGAAAACTCCCAAACTTCAAAACCTTTGAACTTTTGGTGTATCATCAATAACTATGCACCAGGGGGGTGATACGTGGTGAAACAACATAGATGATACATGGCCCATTCTATGAGTGACACATGTCAAGTTCCAATTGACCCAAAATGTCTGCGAAAACCTTAAAACAAGATGACATGAAACACGTATAAGGTAGGTCCACGTCACCCCAGGTGATGACATCCTGCCACGTCACTCCAGCTTTCTGGGCCTTTGGGGCTTCGATCTTTAGAGGATTTCTTAGAATCACATTACAATTCCTCCGAACACCAAAGACAAAAACCCCCGATGGGTTTTAGGATCAATGGTCCAGGTTTTCTATTGAGATCTGTGGTCATTAGGAGCTTTGGGACTCCAGGCTTTGAGAAACTTTGCAACACAACACAACATTTTCCCCTGAATGTTGAAGTGGATGACTCCTCAAACCACCTCTCTCTAGAGATTTAATACTTTGACACTCTAGAGCTTTAGGCTTCTACACTCTTGTAACAAAACATTGCAAATCTACTGAATTTCCAAATTTTTGAACAAATCTACGCCATTCTAGGTGATGTCATCATGCTGCATCACTCCGGTGCTCCGGGTCTTCGGGACTTCAAGCTATAAAGCATTTCGCTGCTGAACACCACCCAATCCTCGAACTATCGAACGTTGAATTCCTAAATACTTGCTAATTTGCGGACACGTGTTCTCAAACACAAACGGTCCAGATTTACTTCAAGTTCGAGACTTCGAGAGATTTTCTTCCTGGAAGATTAAGGGTTTACTTCTCTTGGAGTGTCAAACCTCCAAAATGTTGTGAGATATACATCTCACACTCGTTCACGTGTAGATATAACGGTTGGGATATGATCTTTCACATTGTTCCTCACCTCCAAATATGTGCTTGATCCAACAACCCAGATCTATCCTTGGCCAAATCGAATGGTCAAGTACCCCTCCTAGTGATCTATGACATAGATTCACTATAGGACTTTAGAGCTTCGGGGATTTTACCTTCTTATCATCAAGGACTTAAATTTTTTTCGAAGAAATGAAGTCCTAAGGACTTTAGGGTTTAATCGTTGCACTCCTCTGCCAAATCTGATGGTTGTGAATGATTCAACCCCTTCTCAAAAAGATCCTGCAACCATTGCGGTTTCCCAAACTGCTACACCTCCTGATATTTCAAACATAGTTGATGTCTGCTTTCAATGCCTTCTGGCATTCTGCAACTAAATTCTCTGTGAAACTTTTGCATCAATCTTAATTAACACGACCCATCCAGGATTAGTGTTGGAACTCGGCTCTGATACCAATCTGTAACATACCCAGGCAGCCACAGGATGGGCTACGCTACTTCAATCCTTCTCTCAGACTTCTTTCTCTTATAGATACCTTTCAAATTAATAAAGATGAATAAAATAAAGGAACTAAATGACATGCACAACAATAACCAGCAAGCATTCATATTCTAAATATTGAATTCAATGATAAATAAACATACAACGGAATAAATCATACACAGGTAAATAATAGCATACCAGAGAGAAATTATCTTTTATAAAAGAAGGCACCAACTGGTTGCAGACCAAGGACGTTCCACCCAATCATAAACATTGTAGTTCCAAGTCTCAATAGAAATTTCAACCCCAAGTCAGGGCTATGAATCCATAAGGATGGTTCTAGAGTGTTACTTGGCTTCCCAAAACAGTCAGTACTCAAGCTCTCACAGGATTCCCAACACCCACAACAATCCAAGTAACGAGCTCTCTTCTACCCAGCCTGCACAACCCAAGATAATTGACCCTCTCCCTTCTCTGCCATGCAATCCCTCAGGTTGTCCATCTCCCTCCGGGGCTCTAGTGCAGCTGGTCCAGAATCTCCATGTTGGGATTCTCAGGACTCGCAACTATGAGCAAAGATGGACATAGGACAAAACATCTCAGACATGTAGGTCTCAAATCATGGTTGGATTACACCAACAATATCTACAACCAACAATACCATGGCTACACTTCAATAGTTTGTCTTCCTTTCCCTAGGAAAAACACGGATGAGGAAAGATGAGTGGGTGAAAGAAATGAATGTAGTGAGATATCCACGAAAGGTGAGAACATAGAGCAATGGAGTGAATTCGTGAATGGATGAATGAGTGAGTGAACGAGTGAGGTGACCAGTAGCAGAACCAGAATGAGAATGGGAGTGAGAGAGAGAATGAACCAATGAAACCCCCCAATAGACCAGGGATGGTTTTACGTAATTCTTGGGAATCAAGAACCTCATGGCCTTCCCCCAAGAATTTCACGTAACTAATTCCCCCCATTAAACAAAATGGGTAATTAAAAAATGAAATAAACACTTATCCCCTCAAGCCCTCTCTCTTGTGGAATCATAGCCCCCTATAACTCTAGTCCTTTCCCTTCTAGCAACCAATGATGTATTTATTATTAATAATGATTAAAAAATTACATTTCTTAGGCCCACTAGCCCCTTTTAATTTTTTGGTCACTCTGGTCTTTCAACACTTAAAAAATACATTATCTAATATGGGACTCAAAACTCAGGATGTTACAACCTACCATGGAACAAAGGATTTGCAACGTGAGGCAGTTTCACAATGTGCTGGAAAATTTCACAGCGAACAACCCTTGAAAGATTTATGATGGCTAGGAATGATTTTGAATGAGGGAGAAGTTTATTTTATAAGCTATGAAAGTGTACTTTTCTCGTCACACCCAAAAATTTGATAAAAATATCATGATATCATGGTGAGATCAATAAAATAATGACAATTGTTCGTTTTGAAAATCTACGAAATTTCGTAGTGAACTTTGCATTGCTGGAGGAGAATGATTTTTCCATCTGGCTGAGCAGTACAAAAGCACATTTCAACTTGAAAATAATCAAGGACATACCATAACACACCTTTACATTTCCATGATGACCATTTGACATGACTTTGATCTTTGAAATGATGGCAGACCACTTTTACAAAACACATGACTAATGACCCTTGATTGATGACTAAGCAAACATGATCAATATCTCCTTCTTGACATAATTTGACCTCTTAGACCAAGGAATACACAAATTCTAGACTAACAATACTCAACATGTGTGTGTGTGTGTGTGTGTGTGTGTGTGTGTGTGTGTGTGTAACTTCGTAGAATTTACCAATCAAATCATTGGGCATGGGGGGGGGGTCCCTTGTCCCACAAACAAGGGGGTCTCATACACCAATTTGGTGTGGTGGTTTGGTCGTGAAATTAAAAATAGTTTATTATTATTATTATTATTATTATTATTATTATTATTATTATTATTATTATACACACACACACACTTTTAATTGAGTCATGTATTGGTCTTTACAATACCAAGTCATGACTCTAAAACTCAATAAACATATTTGACAAGACTCTGACGTTATTGCCATTAGTGAACCCTAACATAGGCTCCAATGGGGATGGGAGGCTCCCTGTGAGCTGACAAAGAACATGTATACTAGTGCCTATCCATTGGGATTTATTCACAACTGAAAACTAGACCAAAACTCAACAAAATTTGACTATTCGGCCTTATTGAAGTACAAAATTAAACTAAAAAAAATGATCATACTGAAAGCACAACTGACAGCACCTATCAGAATCTTAGGGCCTTCACGGCTTCAAATTCCTTAGAGTGTTTTCCACACCTGCAAATTTAAAAGTAAAATGGATATATAGAATGAGGTGAAAAGATTGGGCTGCTTTATGTGACATAGTTTTTCAAAAACCTGCTATTGGCAGGACCTCCACCCAGGAAATCTCCATTTAGCTCATGCAATAGGAAAGCATTGTTTTCATGGTAAGCCACAATTATGTATGGTCCCATCCAAAGGTGATCAAATTTTTCATGCTTCCCCTTATCTTTGTTCCTCGCATCCCACTTCAACACTAGATCATTTTTCTTAAAATCATTTGCATTTGTTCTCTTATCAAAAACCTTTTTAATTTTATCTTGAAACAATTGAGTTTTGTTGTACACCTCCTCTCTCATTTGTTGAACATGGATAAGATGATTTATTCTTCTTTGAATTTCATTTGCCTCTACATCTTGTTCCTGCAACAATTTCATAACTGGGAGCCCCAAATAAGTAGGAAACAAAACCTTCATACCATACACAAGCTGAAAGGGTGAGGTAGCAATATATTTCTTTCTGGTGATCCTATCCACTCATAATGAAAATATGAGTTTCTTGTGCCAAGCCTTTTTATTTTCCTGAGACAACTTTTTGATGATTCTTGTCAGACTTTTGTTGGATGACTCAGCTAATCCATTTCCATGTGGATAATATTCATTATCATTTATTATTCTAGTAGGACAACCAAAACTGGACAAAATATTATTTTCCAGAAACAAGATGATAATAGTATCAATAACTTGTATTGTTGGTACTGCTTCAATCCACTTAGTGAAATATTTGTAGCTGTCAATATCCACTTGTGTTGGGCTAAAGATTATGGATGAATCTCACTAATGAAATCAAGGCCCCACTTTTGAAATGGTTCCTCAACTAAAATTGGATTCAAAGGTAAGGGAAACTTTCTTTTCCCCTAAAAAATTTGACATTCATGATAACTTGAAACCTGCTTATACACATCATATAAAATGGCGGGCCAATAAAATCCTGCTCTAAGTATCTTATGCACTTTATATTTCCAATAATGGTGCCCTCTATAGTCACCCTTATGAAATTATTTGATAGTTTTATTCACCTCATCCTATAATAAGAAATGTAATAAAATCCCACCTAGATCTTCCCAATACAAAAAACCATCAAGTATCCAAAACTTGGCTACCTTTAACTTCGAAAATCTAGCTTTAGTTTTGCTTAATTCAGGAGGAGCTTGTAGATTTTGAAAAACATATATGATAGTAGTATACCATGGAGATGCAATAAATTTCTGAGCTACTTGTGGTGTTGATTCTCCATTTGAATTCTGTTACAGATCTGCAATAAAACCTGTCCCCAACACATCATAGTTTGACTGTGTCATTAGCTTGGAAAGTCCTTTACCCTTGATGAGATTTGTAGGATTTATCTCCAAATCATATTCCAACAAAATTGCTATCTATTTGTGATCCAAAATTGGATTTGGGACCAAAATGGGTCCAGGAAGGCCTAAAAACCAAAGTGCTCAGAATGGATTCAAAACAGACATGTGTGTAGGCCTCGTCAATACGAATCCAACACAACTTGAACAAGATCAAACAGACGTCGTATGTGAAAGATATTGCGGTATGTTTTTTTTGTCAAACATACAAAAAAATGATGCTGACTCTATAGTCCATACAGTGTTGATGTGGCAATTGACTGTAATGGTTGTATGGTCATACAATTGACGTGGCAGGGTGCGTTGGTGCTGACGTGGGAAGGTGTATATGTGGACGAGTCAAATCGTGACATGTGGCACCACTGCAAGGGTGACACGTGGCACATGATGACGTGGTAGGTATATGTGGCGTTGACGTGAACAGGTGTTGAATGGGAAGATATCGTGACAAGTGGTCGAATTGAATGTTGAAACATGTCATAGCTTTGGGTGAATGTGATGGTGCCATGTGGCCCAGTCATGGGCTACCACATGGTACCCCATCATTGGTTGATTGGTTGTTGTGGAAAAACTATGATGGAGTGCACCAGATTTGAACCCGCGATCTTCGAGCGTGGGTGGAAGAATCTTGGCAGGGCTGGGCTACTAACCTGCCCATGGTGTCACTTATAAAATATAGTCTGCAAGTTATATTTAAGTTTTTTGTATTATATTTTGCACGGATAAAAAGGGTTGGGGCCTAGCCCTAGCCCCTAGTCTCAACACATATCCATATAAGCAAAAGCCTACACTGAAACCATTTGGCACGAATGTTATGATCCTAGCCCTTACGCGGTCATATGTACCACTACATATGACCCTCTCCTGTATTGTTTGGCGTGGGGGGTATCTATGGTACAACCATCAGTTTCCACTATGTTCCATGTGACCCGGATCTATTGTTAGTGTGAATGTATATGGATGGTGCCCGGTCGGTCGAGCTAGCACGCTGAACCAGGGGGCTTACCACATGATTATGCGTCTAGAGGAAATAGGACAGGGCCACATGGGCCATGCCAAATGACCAGGAGCCAGGATCAGACAGAGGGGCTAGAACTCCAGCCAGCCCGGGGCCACATGGAGGGCGCCCAGGTGACTAGGAGCTCGAGGAAAATGGGCTGTGCCCTGAATTATTCATATTTGTGGGTTTTAAAACTATACTATATAATTTTTATGGATTTTTTCAGCAGTTTTGGGAGATTTAGCCCATTTTTGGAGGATCTTTGGCCCTTTTTCAGGCCAGATTTTGGGGAGAAGTTGGGAATTTGTTAGCCACTTCAAGTATATATAAACCAAAGTTTCTTGAAGCCAAGGAGGGGAGGTTCAGATCAGGAAAATACTGATGAATTGTTGAGGCAAATCCATTTTTATGCAGGGAAGCAATTGAGGAGCACACATTTGCGAGCCATTTCTGGGAGCTTCGTTCATTTGTTTTCAGTGCCGTCAGTTTTGATGGGTTCTTGAGATCTAGTAGAACACAGATATCTCATATTTGTAATCCATTGTAACTTTTATGATGTACATTTGAATCTTTCAAACAGAAATAAGAAAGCCTCACCCATTGAGACGAAGGCCTGAAGATGTAGGCGAGATTGCCGAACTCCGTTATCACTTTGGTGTTTATGGTTTGTTGTTATTAATGCTTATTTACATATCTATATATTAATTAATGGCTGCTATGTTTCCTCTTTAATTCTTCCTCTTTCATTAGTTTCCTAAATGGTAAAATAATTCATGCAAAATAACTCAACCATTGTCCTTAAAAGATCTTTTCGGATCAAGTGGTATCAGAGCTAGTTGATGGTTGGTTTTTGAGTTTGCATGATTATCAAGGAAAGGATGAATCCTAGTGAAGGAAATATTGTTGAAGAGAATCCTAATATTGGATTGAGAAAGAGAACTTCTCAAAGTGAGAAGATGGCATCGGAAGAGGGACTTTCTCATGAAGAGAAAGAGTTTCGAAAAACTTTCTTCGCCATGTCAGATATGATGAAGGTTCTATATGAGGATTACTTGGAATGGAAGAGATCAATTCTAGGTAAATATTCAAAGGTCAAAAATGAATAAGGAGATGATCCTCCTCAAAATCCTCCTTCACCTTTTTCTTCTCCATCGAATTCTTCTTCTTCTTCAAGATTAAGTTATAAATCCCCTGCAAGAAAACATGTCCATAAACATAAACAATAAATGTCTTTACTTAAGCTTGATGTGAAATTTGAATTACCCATGTATGATGGTGAAGTCAATGCAAAGAGGCTTGATAACTGATTCAGACAGATGGACGTTTATTATAGTGTGCAACAAATCAAGGATGAGGCAACTCAAATCAAGTTGGCATCGCTTCAACTTGTAGGCACAACACTCATCTGGTGGCAAAGCAAGTTGCAAAATGGCATGCAACAAGTGGGTAATGTATTTCCATCATAGAAATTTTTTTGTTTCTACACTTAGAAAGAAATTATATCCTTTGGATTATAAAGAGAAAGCTTTAATTGAATGGAAAACTCTTAAACTAAGAAAGGGACAAACAGTGCAATATTACACAGATGGTTTTCAAAAAATGGTATTGATGTTAGATATTCCTTTACATACTCGAGAAACTCTTATGAAGTATATAGGAGGTTTACCTGAACACATTCGTAACACTGTATTTATGTTTGAAGCTACTAATATTGATGAGGTTTCTGTTCAAGCTACATACATTGAGGCAGGTAAAACAAGAGTTGGTGTATCAAGGGAATCATCTTCGAGAAAAGAGGACAAAAGGAAGTGGAATGGCAAGAAGGAAAATTTAGTGGCAAGAAAGGAAGAGAAACCCTCTTGCAAGAATTGCAAGAAAGAAGGGAATGATGAGGACCATTGCTAGCAATTGCATCCTGAGAAGAGACCGAAGTGGTTCAAAGAGAGGAAAGGGAGGCAAACAGTTGTAGAAACAACATGACCAATAGACTTGGGATCAGATTCAGGTGATGAATCTAATGTCTGATTGGTTGGTTTGACAGGTAAACTTGGTGATGTATTTGATGCTAGAAGTAAATTGTTTCACATAAGGATCATAATGAGACATACTAAGGTCGACACACTAATAGATAGTGGATCTCAATATAACTTGATTTCAGAGGAATTGGTTAAACAATTGGGATTAAAAACTCAGATGCATTGTAAGCCTTACTCACTTAAATGGACTAGAAACAATCATAAATTGCACATAACAAAGCAATGCACATTAAAGTTTGCAATTTCATCTAAGTTTGTGGATGAGGTAACATGTGATGTAGTGCCACTCAATGAATGTGGAATGGTCTTAGGCAATCCTTATTTGTATGATCGCAAAGCAATCTTCTATAGGGAACATAATCAATATCACTTAATCAAAGTAGGTCGAGAATATGTTGTACATGCTCATCATTTAAAAGCCAATCAATCTCTTCAAAGAATGGAACAATTAAGAAAGGAAGCTCATGCAAGCAACACACCTATAATTGTTTCAAATCAAGTAATTGATCTTAAGCAAGAACATGAGATGATTGTAGAATGGAAGATCAATCACACTTTGCTTGAAGATAAGCTAATGTCGTGCAAGTATTACAAACATATTAGCTCATTTGTAGTCATATTTTTGATGCTATCATTAGTAATGTTTTCAACATGGACAATAGTGTCTTTAGTAAGATGTGACATAGTACAAATGTCTAACAATATGTTGTCAATTATCATGATTATTTTATAGTGGATCTTGATGAGACACATGCAAAGGATAGAGTTTAAAGACAGAGAACAAGTGGAGTGGCCTATCCCACACTTTATGACTGGTCAGTAACCTTTTGGAGGACCAAAAGGTCTTTAGTGGGGAGGTGTGATCCAGAATTGGATCTGGGACCAAAATGGGTCCAAGAAAGCCTAAAACTCAAAGTGCTCAGATTGGCTTCAAAATGGACGTGTGCATAGGCATCATAGATATGAAACCAACTCAACTTGAATGGGCTCAAACAGACATCGTATGTGAAATATACAGTGGTCTATTTGTTTCCTCAAATAGGCAAAACAACGATGTTGACTGTACAGTTCGTATAGTGTTGACATGGAAGTTGATTGTACAGGCTGTATGACCATACAAATGACATGGTAGGGTGCATTGGTGCTGATGTGGATGAGTCATATCATGACATGTGGCACTACTACAAGGGTGACACATGGTAGGTATACGTGGCAATGATGTGGACAGGTGCTAACTAGGAAGATATTGTGACAGGTGGTCGAATTCAATGTTTACACGTGTCATAGCTTTGGGTGAATGGAATGGTACCATGTGGCTCGGCCATGGGCTGCCATGTGGCACCCCACCATTGGTTGATTGATCGTTGTGAAATTTTTTTGATGGAGTGCACTAGATTTGAACCCGTGACCTCCGGGCGTGGGCAGAAGCATCTTGGCAGGGCTAGGCTACCAGCCTACCCATGGTGTCACTTATAAACTATAGTCCGCAAGTTATATTTAATCTTGTTGTATGGTATTTCGGGCAGACAAAAAGGGTTGGGTCCTATCCCCAACGTCACAACACATATCCATATAACCACAAGCGTACACTGAAACCATTTGGCATGAATGTTATGAGCCTAGCCCCGATGTAATCATATGTACCAGTACATATGACCCTCTCCTGTATTGTTTGGCGTGCAGGGTATCTATGGTATAGCCCTCAGTTTCCACTGTGTTCCATGTGACCCAGATCTATTATTAGCGTGGATGTATATGGATGGCACCCGGTTGATCGGGCTAGCCTGCTAACCAAGGTGTTAGGAAATAGGGGGCTTACCACATGATTATGCACGTGGAGGAAATAGGACAGGGCCACATGGGCCATGCCAAATGACCAGGAGCTAGGATCGGATAGAGGGGCCAGCACGCCAACCAACCCAGGGCCACATGGAGGGTGCCCAGGCTACTAGGAGCCCGAGGAATATGGAATGCACCCTAAATTATTCTCATTTGTGGGTTTTTAAACTATACTATATGATTTTTATGGATTTGTTCAACAATTTTGGGAGATTTAGCCCATTTTTGGAGGATCTTGGGCCCTTTTTGAGGCCATATATTGGGGATAAGTTGGGAGGTTGTTACTCATTTCAAGTCTATATAAACCAGAGTTTCTTGAAGCCAAGGAGGGGAGGTTCAGATTAGGAAAATGATGATGAATTGTTGAGGAAAAGCCAATTTTATGCAGGAAAGCTATTGAGGAGTGCACCTTTGTGGGCCATTTTTGGGAGCTTCGTTCATCTGTTTTCAATGTCGTTAGTTTTGATGGATTCTTGGTATCTAGCAGAGAACATCTAGCTCATTTTTGTAATCCATTGGAACTTTAATGATGCACATATGAAGCTTTCGAACAGAAATAATAAAGCCTCACCCACTGAGACGAAGGCCCGGAGACGTAGGCGAGATTTATGAACTCTGTTATAACTTTGGTGTTTATGGTTTGTTGTTCTTATTTCTTATTTCCATATCTGTATATTACTTTTTTTTTGTTTTTTAATTTGTGCGGGACTTGTTGGCGACGCGATTAACCTGTGGCTTGAGAAACCGCGACTCAGGGGCATATAAGCCATCAAAATCACCCGAGGATCGCACCTGGCCTGAGCCACACCAACCCTTAACATGGTTGGATTTTTTGTCCCCGTAGGTTTTGAACCGGTGACTTTAACATCACGGAGTGGCTTAACAACACACTCCGTCACCGACTGTCCTACACCTCGGGGACCTTAATATCCGTATATTACTTAATGGCTGCTATGTTTCCTCTTTAATTCTTCCTCTTTCATTAGTTTCCTAAATGGTAAAATAACTCATGCAAAATAACTCAACCATTGTCGTTAAAAGATCTTTTCGGATCAATTTGACTCTTTTTCCTTCATGATCTTGCCGAGTCAAAATATCTTTCATAGAATTATTAGGCAGAAAAAAAAAATATGGGAATGAAAAACATAAACTCTAAACTCTTTCAAATCCTTCACCAATGCATATGCTTGCTTCGCCATGATATTTTACTTCAATGGAGAATCCCTCAAAGTTCTATTGTAGTAAGCTATTGGTTGCTCCAAGTTTTTTTCATTTTTCTACAATAGGACCCCTACAATGGTATGTTCTAAAGCAAAATAAAATATGATTAAGTCCTTAAAGTAGTCTGGACTAGCTAAAATTGGTGCTTTAGTTAATGTTATTTTTATGTCATTAAAGGATTTTCTAGCCTCCATTGTCCATTTTATTTTACTTCCATTCCTCAACATGATGGTAATAAACTTTATAATTTCTGCAAGGTTAGGAATAAACCTCCTCAAAAATTTCACCCTTCCAAGAAAAGATTGTACCTCTTTTCTACTCCTAGGTGTTAGCACTCTGTAAATTTGTCCGACTGAATAGACAGATGACGGAGGTAACTATTTCAACCAACTTTAGAGCTGAGGCACTAGCCTGATCAAATCAGAGAGGGATCTCTCATGTCACTTGATATTTATTTTGGAAACTAGTAGCTAGATTTGGTTTGTTTTGGGGGTTTTTAATAAAATTGTTGCCCAAAATGAGGAGGGACACACAGGGCTATGGAGTCAAAATTCTGAAATTGAATGAAAACAATGATCAGCCGATAGAAATCTCCAGAGGATAAAGGCTAAGTGAGGAAATGAATTTGAGTTGTAACTTGAAATTTGCAGAGTGTGAGAGGAAAGGGGAAAAACAAGTAACTGCATCGGAGCATTAATAAAATGAATTCTGAATTAGTTAGGAGAAAATACACACAGTTTAAATTGCTTAAGCCAAGAACATCAAATGATGAATTCTAGGCCTTTAACACTCCAATTTAAACAAAAGACAATGTAAATGGAAATAAAGAACACAGGAAATACAAAAAGTGAAGGAATACAAAACTCATATCATAGGCATTAGAATCTTTTCATGAATAGTTCAAAATGCTTCTGCATATGTATTCAATTCAGTCCCAGAAAAATTACAATAGAGTCCAGAACCACCAGAATTGTGCACTTGCACTTCTGCCCTCTCTAATACACTCAGAACCTCTAAAACTTATACAATTCGAGTTCCTTCAGTGTGCAACCAGTTACAATAAATGAAATGAAACGTTTCAACTTCTACAATGATTACAAATGACAGTTTTTAGAAAAAACGTTTCATGATCCCTGCAGATTCTTCTGACGTTCCAGCTCCTTCCTCTGCCACGTTCTCTTTGAAATTTCACTCATACTCTTTCAAATATAATTGCATTTATCCATATTCTCATTAATCATTTGGGAATAATATATTTGAAATAAACATAATTCCCAAATATTTTCTATCATGGAGAATTAAATTTCCATAGTTTAATTCATGCTCATGGTCTTTAAAACCATGTATTGTTTTGCCCAATTCACCATTCACTGTAAAAAAACATTTACTGTTACTATTTCCTGTGAAAAACACTTACTGTTTAATGTTTTTCCAATTTAACGTTTTACTGTGGAAAAAACATTTACTGTGTGTTTTTCCAATTTACCATCTTTGGAAAAATACCTTTTATCTTCTTCTTTTACTTTTGTAAATCTTTGGATAAAGAATTATCCAAGTTTTCGTTCATGTGCATCTTCCCATTTAAATATTTTGCATGGAAATAACATTAATGTGTAAAACTTAAATCTTACCTCTTAAAACCTTTTCACCGTGAGGAGGAATTTCTTTTATTGGAAATCCCATAATCATTATTGAAATGCACTCCTGGAAAAATGCCTCACATAAAAAATATGATAAATTCTTGCATTTATTGTATCGGGCTTGGGAAAAAAGTGGTTTAAATCAAACTGCTTTTACCTCCTATGTGGTCCACATAAAAACATGTGTCCACCAAATAAACCACGGTAGTATTCCCTACCTTCACATAATTAACCTCCTAGTTACTTCAATCCACATTATGTATGTGTGCCCTCCATCCAACCTTTGACTTGTCCAAGTTATAAATTGAGATTTGTGCCCATGATATGATTTGACGTGATTCCATAAATTAAATATTGGATTAAATATTAATATAAATATTTTAATATAAAAATATTAATATTAATAATAATCTTTTTTCCAATTTTTTAAAGACTTTGGGCATATGAGGCTTTAACACATGACTTTACAGATAATATAAGGGTGCTTAATAAAATGAATATTGTTTATTTTCAATGGAAATATGAAAATAAGGGTAAAAATTAATGAAGTGATGGAACTAAGGGAATTAGATAAGCATTAAGACTAGGTATAGGTTTGGGATATTTGTCAATTTTTTTACTTATGGAGGACATGAATATTTTGGATGACTAGATGAACGAAGGATTTAGGTGATGGGAGCTTGATGGAGCTGGTAAAAAAATTTGAAAGCCTGAGTGGAAAAATAACATAAGGACAAGACGCTTTGGGAAAAATTGATACAAATTAGCAGGTGATAACATAGGCTCCTATTGGGGATTCTATCCTCCCTTTGAGGTAGCAAAGAATAGTATACCACGTGCCTGATCCATTGGGATGCTCCCAAAACATGTCTCTGTACCCTGCTCCGACCTGTCACCAGTGTCTGCTGAAAACCAAACTCTGCACACTGCTCTCCACTGGATACTGAATACTGAACAAACTACTAAAATATGATTGTACACACTATTGGAAATCCAAACTGAAAAATGATTGACCAACAAGCTTATTCGCACACTCCTACCTACTATAACTGCTAAAATGAGCTACCAATAAAGTGAAATCAAAATGCCAATGCAACCATGCAAGCATTTTATCCACTGTTTGTTTACTTTGCACAAGCTTGCTCCAATTCCTGCTTACTGATAATTCATTCAAAAATTTATCCATAAATCCAAACCTCAAAAAATTAAAAACATTTGGATTGATCATTGCCTCCAACAAAACTGCAAATGGATCCTCTAAAATATGCAAAAAACAACAATCATGTTTCATCCCTTCCACTTCATTCTTGTTTTCATGTGATTTAACATGTTGATTGCCACCAAGAGGCTGAAAAATCGGCTGAGACTACTGGAAATAACAATCTTCTGAATCAGAAGATAGTGTTGTCTGAAATGAAACCTCTGGTGGAAAGAAATCCATGTCTAACAATGATGTTGATTTACTATCATCTTCATTTCCAAGCTGGTAGTTTAGCGCGGGCTGCAAATCTGAACTGAGATAACCTTCCATGTAATCAGCAACACAATCATTAAATGCCTGAGAAGTTTGTTGTTCTTCCTCACTGATAAACATTTTCTCATATAAAACAGTGCCACTGTGAATGCAATCAGACTTCCCTACTTCCTTTGTTATCTCATGATTTTCATTCAACAATTTAAAGGAACAAAAACATAATGGAAGGTAGTTTTCATTTGCAAATTCACTGCTTTCTTCATATTTAACATTATGCCTAGAGGATTTCTGATTTGAAACATTATAGACATTTTGTTTCAACAGTTCGAAAGAGGAAAAACACAATGGCAAGGTTCTTTCACCTGATTCAAAACCTTCTTCAATTTCTTCATTGTTGTCATAGGCATATTTTTCAATTTCTTTGAATTTTTTAACACACTCATTTTCAGATTTGTCTTCAACCAATGGCTGCAAATTTGTATTGACAAGACCTTCTATGTAACAAGTACCAGGGTCATCAAACACATGAGAATATAGCTGCAATTTATTGTCAATTGTTTTCAGTGAATCAATGTGATTTGGAATTAACACACATTCCTTAGCTTCAATGATGATTTTAGGATTTTCTTTCGACAATTTGAATGAAGAAAAGAATAAAGGTAAAGAATTCCCCTCAGCTAATTCAATACTTTCTTCTTTGTAACTGTGATATGTAGGCTGATTTCTCTCATTACACTGCTGAAAAGGAACATTTTATGATAGAGAACATGCAATTGGTTGTTCTAGGGAGTCAACATCATAATCATCATCATATTCATCATATATAGGCAAATCATCAACATATGAAATGTCATCTAACAAGAAAAAACTTGGAATATCAACATGTTCTTTGATAAACTGATTTGCAAATTCATCTTCTTGACTGTCTACAAATGAATACATAAAACAATCAGCCCCCTGCTTATCATGGGATGTATCGAAAGTTAAATCAACACCTCCTCTTTCAACAAGTGGAATACAATTTTTTGCAAAATCATTAGCATTGAAAACTTTAAGAGGACCTATGATATTGTCAGTTCTATGCTCAAGATTCCAATCAACTATTTTTGGTTCATATTCACATTCATGTTCTTGAGAATTCAACCCCTCAATTTGGATCTATTTACATGCTTGGATGTTGTGTTGAATGCCCTGGGCATCATTAAACATTTGTTGTAAGGACTTAGGTCTCCTTTCTATCAGGAGGAAAGACAAATCTAGATGAAGAGTAGTTTCATAATGGAGCATGGTAGCAGCTTCATTGGGTTGAATTTCATTGGACAAATTGTAATATATATTGGAAAACCTTCTATTGAATATAGAAATAGTTTCATTGCTCTTCTTTTTTAAGGCATAGAACTCTATAAGTTGTAGATCCAAATATTTCTTCCTACTCCAAAAATTTAAAAAGACATCCTTCAATTCCTCCCATGAGCTAATGGTCTCTGGCTGCAAATGTTTAAACTAGTATTTAGTGTCTCCTTTCAAGGATTGAGATAAGGCCCACATAAAAACATCATCATGGTCAATCTCAAACAAATCTATAAAATTCTCAAACCCTTGTATGTGTTTTTCAGCTCAGATGGAATCAGGTTCCCCATCAAACAAAGGTAAGTACTCATAGTGTTTTGGAGGAAAATCATAAAGGATGTGGGGTAACTTTAAGGGTATATATCTATGCTGAGTCTTGGAGGATGTTGGATCAAGTGAAAAAAATGAAATATCAGCTTTGGTTTCATGAGGATCATCAACTTGGTTATGGTCATCACATGGCCCAGGTGGAACCTTTTTATCAAAATCAGTGATACAATGAGGATATGCATGTACAACTTTAAGAGGAGGATATACAATTTGAATATTTTCATGATCATCATTAGAATGCAGCAGGTAAAGAAAAATTTGTTTGGCATGTTCAAGGAAGGACCATAGGCAACTTATAACAAGCAATAAAATGCCTTGGAAAAAATCCCAATTTAATTACTTGTTTTCTTCCATAATGTCTTTTCATACCTCTGTCAAGGGATTTCATCTTCCAGTGGAGTCTTTGAATTACATTTGAATGTTGAGTGGAGTCACCAATAATGTTTTGGAAGATGGATTATGCATTGAGAGTGGAGACGCCATTGAAGATTTGAATTTCTGGATTCTTCTACCAGTGGAATCACCTTCAAATTGATTGTCTGATGTGTGGATTCGCCAGAGTAGGAATACAGCCAAAATGTGCCTAAGTGTTTGCTTCTATCAAACCTTAGAACTCAACCATGTCATTCTTCCTAGGGAAAAAATTGTAATTTCGTCCCCGACAACGACGCCAGAGTGTTAGCACTCTATAAATATGTCCAGCTGAATAGAAAAACGACAGAGGTAACTGTTTTAACCAACTTTAGAGCTGAGGCACTAGCTTGCTCAACTCAGAGAGGGATCTCTCGTGTCACTTGATATTTCTTTTGGAAACTGGTGGCTAGATTTGGTTTGTTTTGGGGTTTTTTAATAAAGTTGTTGGCCAAAAAGAGGAGGGACACATAGGGCTATGGAGTCAAAATTATGAAATTGAATGAAAACAATGATCAACCGATAGAACTCTCTAGAGGATAAAGGCTAAGTGAGGAAATGAATCTGAGTTGTAACTTGAAATTTGCAGAGTGTAAGAGGAAAGGGAAAAAACAAGTAACTGCATAAGAGCATTAATAAAATGAATTCTGAATTAGTTAGGAGGAAATACACACAGTTTAAATTGCTTAAGCCAAGAGCATCAAATGATGAATTCTGGGCCTTTAACTCTCCAATTTAAACAAAAGACAGTGTAAATGGAATTAAAGAACACAGGAAATACAAAAGGTGAAGGAATACAAAACTCACATCATAGGCATTAGAATCTTTTCATGAATAGTTCAAAATGCTTCTGCATATGTATTCAATTCAGTCCTAGAAAAATTACAATAGAGTCCAGAATCACCAGAATTGTGCCCTCGCACTTCTTCCCTCTCTAATACACTTAGAACCTCTAACACTTGTACAATTCGAGTTCCCTTAGTGTGCAACCGGTTACAATAAATGAAATGAAACGTTTCAGCTTCTACAATGATTACAAATGATAGTTTTCAGAAAAAAAAAACATTTCATGATCCCTGCAGATTCCTCTGACGCTCCACCAACTCCTTCCTCTACCACGTTCTCTTTGAAATTTCACTCATACTCTTTCAAATATAATTTCATTTATCCATATTCTCATTAAACATGTGGGAATAATATATTTGAAATAAAAATAATTCCCAAATATTTTCTATCCTCGAGAATTAAATTTCCATAATTTAATTCATGCTCATGGTCTTTAAAACCATGTATTGTTTTTCCCAATTCACCATTCATTGTAAAAAACATTTACTGTTACTATTTCCTGTGAAAAACACTTATTGTTTAATGTTTTTCCAATTTACCGTTTCACTGTGGAAAAAACATTTACTGTGTGTTTTTCCACTTTACCGTCTTTGAAAAAATACCTTTTATCTTCTTCTTTTACTTTTGTAAATCTTTGGATAAAGAATTATCCAAGTTTTTGTTCACGTGCATCTTCCCATTTAAATATTTTGCATGGAAATAACATTAATGTGTAAAACTTAAATCTTACCTCTGTAAAACCTTTTCACCATGAGGAGGAATTTCTTTTATTGGAAATCCCATAATCATTATTGAAATGCACTCCTGGAAAAATGTCTCACATAAAAAATATGATAAATGCTTGCATTTATTATATTGGGCTTGGGCAAAAAGTAGTTTAAATCAAACTTCTTTTACCTCCTATGTGGTCCACGTAAAAACATGTGTCCACCAAATAAACCATAGTAGTATTATGGTCTGCCTTCACATAATTAACCTCCTCGTTACTTCAATCCACGATATGTATGTGTGCCCTCCATCCAACCTTTGACTTTTCCAAGTTATAAATTGAGATTCGTGCCCATGATATGATTTGACGTGATTCCATAAATTAAATATTGGATTAAATATTAATATAAATATTTTAATATAAAAATATTTATATTAATAATAATTGTTTTTCCATTTTTTTAAAGACTTTGGGCATATGAGGCTTTAACACATGAATTTATGGATAATATAAGGGTGCTTAATAAAATGACTATTTTTTATTTTCAACGGAAATATGAAAATAAGGGTAAAAATGAATGAAGTGATGGAACTAAGGGAATTAGATAAGCATTAAGACTAGGTATAGGTTTGGCATATTTGTCAAATTTTTGACTTATGGAGGACATGAATATTTTGGATGACCAGTTGAATGAAGGATCTAGGTGATGGGAGCTTGATGGAGCTGATGAAAAAATTTGAATGTGTGAGTGGAAAAATAGCATAAGGACAAGACGCTTTGGGAAAAATTGATACAAATTAGTAGGTGATAGCATAGGCTCCTATTGGGGATGCTATCCTCCCTTTGAGGTATCAAAGAACAGTATACCACGTGCCTGATCCATTGGGTTGCTCCCAAAACATGTCTTTGTACCCTGCTCTGACTTGTCACCAGTGTCTGCTAAAAAGCAAACTCTGCACACTGCTCTCCACTGGATACTGAATATTGAACACACTGCTAAAATATGACTGTACACACTACTGGAAATCCAAACTGAAAAATGATTGACCAACAAGCTTATTCGCACACTCCTACCTACTCTAACTATTGAAATGAGCTGCCAATCAAGTGAAATCAAAATGCCAATGCAACCATGCAAGAATTTTATCCACTCTTTGTTTACTTTGCACAAGCTTGCTCCAATTCCTTCTTACTGATAATTCATTCAAAAATTTATCCATAAATCCAAACCTCAAAAAATTAAAAACATTTGGATTGTTCATTGCCTCCAACAAAACTGCAAATGGATCCTCTAAAATATGCAGAAAACAACAATCACGTTTCATCCCTTCCAGTGCATTCTTGTTTTCATGTGATTTAACATGTTGATTGCCACCAAGAGGGTGAAAAATCTACTGAGACTGCTAGAAATAACAATCTTATGAATCAGAAGATAGTGGTGTCTGAAATGAAAACCCTGGTGGAAAGAAATCCATGTCTAACAATGATGTTGATTTACTATCATCTTCATTTCCAAGCTGGTAGTTTAGCACAGGCTGCAAATCTGAATTGAGATAACCTTCCATGTAATCAGCAACACGATCATTAAATGCATGAGAAGTTTGTTGTTCTTCCTCACTAATAACCATTTTCTCATGTAAAACAGTGCCACTGTGAATGCAATTAGACTTCCCTACTTCCTTTGTTATCTCATGATTTTCTTTCAACAATTTAAAGGAAAAAAAACATAATGGAAGATAGTTTTCATTTGCAAATCCATTGCTTTCTTCATATTTAACATTATGCCTAGAAGATTTCTGATTTGAAACATTATAGACATTTTGTTTCAACAGTTCGAAAGAGGAAAAACACAATGGCAAGGTTCTTTCACCTAATTCAAAACCTTCTTCATTTTCTTCATTGTTGTCATAGGCATATTTTTCAATTTCTTTGAATTTTTGAACACACTCATTTTCAGATTCGTCTTCAACTAATGGCTGCAAATTTGTATTGACAAAACCTTCTATGTAACAAGTACCAGGGTCATCAAACACATGAGAATATTGCTGCAATTTATTGTCAATTGTTTTCAGTGAATCAATGTGATTTGGCATTAACATAGATTCCTTTGCTTCAATGATGATCTTAGGATTTTCTTTTGACAATTTGAATGAAGAAAAGAATAAAGGTAAAGAATTCCCCTCCACTGATTCAATACTTTCTTCTTTGTAATTGTGATATGTAGGTTGATTTCTCTCATTACACTGCTAAAAAGGAACATTTTCTGATAGAGAACATGCAATTGGTTGTTCTAGGGAGTCAACATCATAATCATCATCATATTCATCATATATTGAAAAATCAGCAACATATGAAATGCCATCTAACAAGAACAAACTTGGAATATCAACATGTTCTTCGATAAACTGATTTGCAAATTCATCTTCTTGATTGTCTACAAATGAGTACATAAAACGATCATCCCCCTGCTTATCATGGCATGGATCGAAAGTTAAATCAACACCTCCTCTTTCAACAAGTGGAATATAATCTTTTGCAAAATAATTAGCATTGGAAACTTTAAGAGGACCTATGATATTGTCAATTCTATGCTCAAGATTGCAATCAACTATTTTCGATTCATATTCACTTTCATGTTCTTGAGAATTCAACCCCTCATTTTGGATCTATTTACATGCTTGGATGTTGTGTTGAATGTCCTGAGCATCATTAAACATTTGTTGTAAGGACTTAGGTCTTCTTTCTATCAGGAGGAAAGACAAATCTGGATGAAAAGTAGTTTCATAATGGAGCATGGCAGTAGCTTCAGTGGGTTGAATTTGTTTGGACAAATTGTAATATATATTGGAAAAACTTCTATTGAATATAGAAATAGTTTCATTGCTCTTCTTTTTTAAGGCATAGAACTCTATAAGTTGTAGATCCAAATATTTCTTCCTACCCCAAAAATTTAAAAAGACATCCTTCAATTCCTCCCATGAGCTAATGGTCTCCGGCTGCAAACGTTTAAACCAATATTTAGTGTCTCCTTTCAAGGATTGAGATAAGGCCCTCATACAAACATCATCATGGTCAATATCAAACAAATCTATAAAATGCGCAAACCCTTGGATGTGTTTTTCAGCTAAGATAGAATCAGCTTCCCCATCAAACAAAGGTAAGTACTCATAGTGTTTTGGAGGAAAATCATGAAGGATGTGGGGTAACTTTAAGGGTTTGTATCTATGTTGAGTCTTAGAGGGTGTTGGATCAAGTGCAAGAAATGAAATATCATCTTTGGTTTCATGAGGCTCATCAACTTGGTTATGGTCATCACATGGCCCAGGTGGTACTTTTTTTATCAAAATCAGTGATACAATGAGGATATGCATGTACAACTTTAAGAGGAGGATATACAATTTGAATATTCTCATGATCATCATTATAATGCAGCAAGTAAATAAAAATTTGTTTGGCATGTTCAAGGAAGGACCATAGGCAACTTATAACAAGCAATAAAATGCCTTGGAAAAAAACCAAATTTAAGTACTTGTTTTCTTCCGTAATGTATTTTCATACCTCTGTCAAGGGATCTCATCTTCCAATGGAGTCTCTGAATTACATTTGAATCTTGAGTGGAGTCGCTAGTAATGTTTTGGAAGCTGGATTATGCATTGAGAGTGGAGTTGCCATTGAAGATTTGAATTTATGGATTCTTCTACGAGTGGAATCAACTTCAAACTGATTTTTGGATGTGTGGAGTCGCTAGAGTAGGAATATAGCCAATAGGTGCCTAAGTGTTTGCTGCTATCAGACTTTAGAACTCAACCATGCCATTCTTCCTAGGGAAAAAAAATTAATTTTGTCCTCGACAATGACGCCAGAATGTTAGCACTTTGTAAATCTGTCCGGCTGAATAGACAAACTATAGAGGTAACTGTTTCAACCAACTTTAGAGCTGAGGCACTAGCTTGCTCAACTTAGAGAGGGATCTCTTATGTCACTTGATATTTCTTTTGGAAAGTGGTGGCTAGATTTGGTTTGTTTTGGGGGTTTTTAATAAAGTTGTTGCCAAAAAGAGGAGGGACACACAGGGCTATGGAGTCAAAATTCTGAAATTGAATGAAAACAATGATCAGTCGATAGAACTCTCTAGAGGATAAATGCTAAGTGAGTTGTAACTTGAAATTTGCAAAGTGTAAGAGGAAAGGGGAAAAACAAGTAACTGCATCAAAGCATTAATAAAATGAATTCTGAATTAGTTAGGAGGAAATACACACAGTTTAAATTGCTTAAGCCAAGAGCATCAAATGATGAATTATGGGCCTTTAACTCTCCAATTTAAGCAGAAGACAATGCAAATGGAATTAAAGAACATAGGAAATACAAACAATGAAGGAATACAAAACTCATATCATAGGCATTAGAATCTTTTCATGAACAGTTCAAAATGCTTCTACATATGTATTCAATTCAGTCCCAGAAAAATTACAATAGAGTCCAGAACCACCAGAATTGTGCCCTTGCACTTATACCCTCTCTAATACACTCATAACCTCTAACACTTATACAATTCGAGTTCCTTCAGTGTGGAACCAGTTACAATAAATGAAATGAAACGTTTCAACTTCTACAATGATTACAAATGACAGTTTTCAGAAAAAAAAAAAACATTTCATGATCCCTGTACATTCCTCTGACGCTCCAACTCCTTCTTCTGCCACATTCTCTTTGAAATTTCACTCATACTCTTTCAAATATAATTTCATTTATGCATATTCTCATTAAACATTTGGGAATAATATATTTGAAATAAAAATAATTCCCAAATATTTTCTATCCTGGAGAATTAAATTTCCATAGTTTAATTCATGCCCGTGTTCTTTAAAACCATGTCTTGTTTTTCCCAATTCACCATTGATTGTAAAAAACATTTACTATTACTATTTCCTGTGAAAAACACTTACTGTGTAATGTTTTTCCAATTTACCATTTCATTGTGGAAAAAACATTTACTCTGTGTTTTTCCAATTTACCTTCTTTGGAAAAATACCTTTTATCTTCTTCTTTTACTTTTGTAAATCTTTGGATAAAGAATTATCCAAGTTTTCGTTCACGTGCATCTTCCCATTTAAATATTTTGCATGGAAATAGCATTAATGTGTAAAACTTAAATCTTATCTCCATAGAACCTTTTCACCATGACGAAGAATTTCTTTTATTGGAAATCCCATAATTATTATTGAAATGCACTCCTAGAAAAATGCCTCACATAAAAAATATGATAAATGCTTGCATTTATTATATCGGGCTTGGGAAAAAAGTGGTTTAAATCAAACTGCTTTTACCTCTGATGTGCTCCACGTAAAAACATGTGTCCACCAAATAAACCACGGTAGTATTCCCCGCTGCGCCTTCACATAATTAACCTCCTCCTTACTTCAATCCACAATATGTATGTGCGCCCTCCATCCAACCTTTGACTTTTCCAAGTTATAAATTGAGATTCGTGCCCATGATATGATTTGACGTGATTCCATAAATTAAATATTGGATTAAATATTAATATAAATATTTTAATATAAAAATATTTGATTTAATAATAATCGTTTTTCCAATTTTTTAAAGACTTTGGGCATATGAGGATTTAACACGACTTTGTGGATAAGATAAGGGTGCTTAATAAAATGAATATTTTTTATTTTCAATGAAAATATGAAAATAAGGGTAAATATGAATGAAGTGATGGAACTAAGGGAATTAGATAAGAATTAAGACTAGGTATAAGTTTGGGATATTTGTCAAATTTTTTACTTAAGGAGGAAATGAATATTTTTTATGACCAGTTGAGCGAAGGATTTAGGTGATGGGAGCTTGATGGAGCTGGTGAAAATTTTGAAAGTCTGAGTGGAAAAATAGCATAAGGACAAGACGCTTTGGGAAAAATTGATACAAATTAGCAGGTGATAACACTAGGGATATTAATTTTCAGGATTGCAGCCACCCTACCAGGATCTATATTGATTCCCTCTTTTGAAATGACATGACCCAACAACTTTCCCTCTTGCATCCAAAAATTTGGCATTTTAGGATTTAGAGAAATACCAAATTTTCTACATTTTTTGGAAAACCTGCTTCAAATGATCATCATTAGACCCAACAAAAATTGTAACATCATCCAAGTATATAACAACAAACTTGTCCCTTTCCTCTACAAAAGATATATCCATGGCCCTCTGAAAATTTGCCCCTGCATTCATCGACCCGAAGGGCATCTTTGTGTACATAAATGTACCCCATGGTGTGGTGAAAGTTGTCTTTTCCTGATCATCTAGATGCATCATAATATGATTGTACCCTAAAAAACCATCTAGCATTGGCATTCTCCGTGATCCAACAAATTTCTACAAAATATAATCCATTTTGGGAAGGGGATAGTTGTCTTTGAGGGAGACTCTGTTCAAATTCCTAAAGTCAACACAAAATCTGATTTCACCACTTTTCTTTCAAACATGAACAAGGTTAGGCAACCACTTATAAAACCTTAAAGAAACAATGATCTTGGTTTCAAACAATTTTCTTACTTCCTTTTCAATCAGGGCCATCAAAAATGAATTAATCCTCCTTAGTTTCTGTTTGAAAGGTTTTTGGCCTTCTTTCAATGGAATGATATGTTGGATTATGTTTGTGTCATATACCTTCAAGTCTTCATAACTCTTGGAAAATACATATGAAAACTCCTTCATTAAGTGAACATACCTCTCCTTATTTTCAAGAGTCAAAGATTTGAATATTTTTATGAAATTTGGCTCATTTTTTGTCCCAATATAGCAATCCTCCACCTCACTTTCATTTGGAGTAACTTTAGGGTACTTTGCCACATCATTATTGTCAAAACGTTTTTCTAGTGGAACTAAACCCTTAGGAATGACATTTATTTTGAGTTGAGAAATATCCTTACCAACAATTTGATTTAGATAATCATTTGAATTTGAAAGCATGCTTAATTTTGTATCTTGATCAAAAAGATTTTCCTCATCAATTTGAGTATTTGCAAATTCTTTTGATAGTTGGAGAAACTTGATGACCTTTTGATCACACTCAAAAACCTGCTAGTACTTGACATTATTAGGCATTGTTGGCCTATGTTTTACTTGAAGCTCATACCTTTTGTTTGGATGTATGTGAATTTTGAAAACGCTAGCTGAAGTAGCTAAAGCATATGCAATCATATTATTTCCTCTTGGTATTAGTGAAACATCATATTCTGTGAATTCTTCCAATAGATCCAAGATTGCATTTCTATATTCCCTCATCCTGGGGTGCTTGCTTTGATAAACACCTTTAATTTGATTTATTACTAGCTCATAATATCCATGTACAACTATTATTTTTTCCCCCAAATATTTCAAAGTGTTTATACCCAAGATCAATGCCTCATACTCAGCCACATTATTTGTATAGTCAAATACCAACTTAAAGGAACAAAGTTTTGAAGCACCTTTTGGAGGAATAATCCAAACACATGCCCCTGCTCCCTCTTTTCTGACAACTCCATCAAATTCTATGTTCCATAACCCATCATCTTCATTATTTTGTTGATCTGAAATCTGTTTTTCTTGTTGGTGTTTGGGATTACTTTGATCTTCTTCCTCAAAGCACAAGTCATTATGAAAAATTGTAGAGCCAATATCAATATCAACAGAGTAAATATTGGGATGATTATTAGGCTTGTCTTTGCTACTCACTATGTATTTCAACAAAATTTCCCTGTATAGCCTTCTTTATTGTCCAAATACTAGAATAATTGCATAAGACATATCCATTTGCAAAGTGCCCTTTAATTTTGTTTCTAATGACCTTGACAACATCATCCTAAACTTTGGAGGGATATTAGAAACTACTACATCCATGACCATGTTCTTTGATGGGATTTTAGATATGGAAACAACAAGGTCTTTAATTAATCCCATACACGTCACCTTTCTTGAATCAAAAGAAAACAGATCTTTATAAGGTATTGTGATATCCAAACCTAGTTCCTCCATGATCACCTTTGGCATCAAATTATGGGATGCCCCTGAATCCATCATTGCATTGTGTAAATTCACATCATGAATATTAAGACTGGTGTAAAATGGAGGTACATCACCTTCATCACCACTTTCTTCCACCCAGGGGCCAAAAAAAATTGTAGGGTGATCATCTTGTAGATTTAGAGTATCAGATGTTTGTTCCATTTTTAACATTTTGATAATTTGACTTCTATACTCAACATTTCTGATTATCTCATTAAAAGGTATATAATTTTTTTTATCTTTGCTATCTCACTTTCAAAACTAAAAGAGGGTTGAGTTTTTTCTACCTCTGTAATGATTGAATCCTTGTTTATTTATGGAACCTTCCTTGGGGAATATTCTTTCTACTCATCCTTCTCTGGTACATATTTTTTGAGAATATCTTTCTTTTTCTTACTTGAAGAAGGAAAATCCTCCTGAGGCCCTTTTGAAGGATTTCTTTCCACCATCTTGTTTCTAAGGTTATACTGCTTCTAGAACTCCATAATGGAATTTTGATACCCTTTTCTATAATCTTCTTTTTCCATTAACAACATATCATTCTTCTCTTGCATAAACACATCATCCTCTTCTTTAGTTAGATAAACTTCTCGCTCATCTAAATCAAAAAAATAAATGTGATCTTCAGGTGGTTATTCAAAATCTTCAACATAGTTATTTTGGAAAGGAGGTATAATTTGTTGATCACCTTGATTCCTTTGATCTCTTTGTCTTACTTGAGGAGTTGGTGGCCTCCTAAAATTTGGATTTTTTATTTGGGGCTTAGGTTGTTCTCTAATGACATGTTTTTTTTATCTAAAGACAACTTTTATACCAATTTCTCTATAGTCTTTACCATTAGATCAATTTTTTCATATGATGAATGAGAAGTTGAAGGTTGTTCTTCGTATTTGATCTTCTCCTTTTCAGCTTCTACTTGATGTTTAATCTTTCCTGATGTAACTAGGTTTACTTCCACTTCTATTGCATAATTCATCATGTATGTCAGGGTAGCATATCTTTTTTCTCTTAGTAGAAGTGCAAAGTCACTTTCAAATGCATCTACATAATGCAATTGAGCAGCTCCTAGAAGAGGTTTTACTTGAGAAGGAATTGAGTTATAAACTTTCAAGAATCTAGTAGAAAACTCATGAACTGTCTCAGTGGGAAGTATTTTCAAATTATTATATTGTGTCAAACAATTGTAGAGGATTCTTCATATCTCCTCATCCCCCAAGAAAAATTGTTTCAAACTTTCCAAAATTAGGGATACTAGTTGTTGGAAGGGCTTTGAACCATTTTCTGACCTCACCTAAGAAACTTTGTCAATCAAACTCATTTTGAGATCCTCATCATCATCCTTCTCAAGATCAACAAAGTCATTTAATAGGTCTAAGTGTTGTTGAGTTGAAATATACTCCTATGCACCATATGTGTTTATTCTCAGAGAGTAATTTTGAAGAAAATCATGCAATTGGGAAGGGAGAACAAGAGGGGAAAACCTAGCAGCCAAGACTTTGGGGGGATTTTGAATTGGGATTGAAGCCTGACTTGGTATTGATTCCTTTGGAGAGCTACAACAACTTTTGGGAAATAAGTGGGGCTAATAACAACAGAAGGAATAGATGAATATATTAAGGATGTAAATTTTATTCTATAAAAAACTATGTGGCTCAAATATGACTCTGATTTAGTTTTGAAAAGTGACTGTTCAAATCCTATATCAAATGAAATATCTTGAATACTTTTCACTCCATATTTATGTAAATAAGAATACCTGTCTAATTGATATGTACATGTTTCTGATGGTTTTCTCACTTTTACACAGGATCTTCTTTGGATCAATAACCTCTTGTGTAGGATTTGGATCAAGATTTCTTCTTGTATGAATCTTACTTGTAGCTAGGATTATTCAATGGTATAAATTTCTACAACTGATATTGATGATGGATTCACTAGGGTAAATTTTCATCCAGTGTTGTGTCTGATCCTTTGTTACCCTCAAGAATCAGATCTGGATATGTTGTGAATCTCCCAGGGAAAATGAAACTTTTGTTACCTGACAATGGTGCCAAAATGTTATCACTCTGTAATTTTCCTTGAATGAAGGAGGAAAAATCAGAGGTAACCACAAACCAAGATTTAGGGATGGAAGCTATCCCTTCCAACCCATAGAGGGATCTCTCTTGCAAATTGGTGAAGGATTGATTGGTTTTGTGAAGTGCAATGGCTAGATCTATAGGTAAATGACACGGTTTATAAAGTTGATGGCACAACTAAGAAGGAATCCATTGGGCATGGAGTCAACTCAAGAACAAAACATAAATATCAGTGTCTGGTTTTGAAGCAATCCAGGAAGAAAAGGTCAGATAGATGATGTATTTTCAGATAAAACATCATTGTAATATAACAAAAGAATGGGAAAAACAACATATTACACTCAGAGAACCAATTTAGATGAATTATGACTGTAATTTAGGAGGAAATTGAAGTATTTAACTGCTTGATTTAGAGCATCAGAACAAGATGAATTCCAAATCATTAAATTCCAATTAGACACTTATAGGTTACAGATGAAATGAAAAAAAAGAAAGAAAATATATACACAAAGAAGAGGGACAAACTTCAAACCATCATCACAATAGATGCTCACATTCCTTTCTCCTAGGATCTATCCAACCCCTTGCACATTCACAATTACAATATATATAGAAATATTTCATCCCAAAGCTAAGGGATTCGAGCTCAACTACTTCCCTAAGGATAGAATTGGTTACAATAAAACATGAACTAACCCAAAACTGTCTGCAAGATGATAGGAGTCAAAATTGACTTCATTAATTACAAGACATCCTTTAAATTTTCAAACTTTTTAAGTCATATGATAAAGTCTTCAAATGTTGGAGTCAATTGGGACAAGTGTTGATAGTTAGAATTCCAATCATATGTTGATTTGGCAGTTTGGTGTACTTTTGCAGCATGCTCGCTGCAAAATTGTGAGCTACAACACTTTTGCAGTGAGCTCACACTGTGAAAGGTCTATGCAGGCATGTAATTAGTGTAACGACCCTAAATTGATAAATGGATAAAGATTATTAAGTAAGATTTAATTAAAGGATAATTGCAGTTAACAAAATAATAAATTAACTGTTGATCACATTTAATGACCTGTGAAATAAAATTAAAAGATCAATGGAAAATGATATAAAAATGGTGGCGTATGCAGAGAGGGATAGCCATGGATCCCAAGAAGATAAAATATTAACTCATGACAAAGGATGGAGGACGGAGGGTGGTTGTGAAGTAATTGCGTGAGTCGGCAGGGAGGAATAAGGGACAGGAAGAGGAGGATGTGCGCACCATTCGACCGGGAGGGGGAATGGATGTTGTGGACTGTAATTTCTGAGCCGACTGTATTGGACAGAACAGAGATTTTTCTGGGACTTTTGGACTCACTGTGAGCACATAGTTTTGGCACTGTGGCTTCTGATCAGGGGAGGAACTGAGTTGCTGGAGGTTTTGGGCATGGAGGGCCAGGATATCCGTAGATATCTTGGAGCTAGGTAGTTTTCCTAGTTGGCAGGGAGGACAGTAGTTTTGGGCAGTTATTTTCCTGTTTGTGGAAGGATTGACCTGGTAGCAGGAAGCAGGAAGGCAGCAGTGAGGCACAGGAGCAACAGAAATTAGCATCAGAACCAGGTACTTTGTTAAGTTATGTATTTATTTCTTTCTGCCATGAAAACAATAGTTATTGATAAATCTGAGTTACTAAAGTTGTTTTCATGAAAATCAATATTATGCTAGGAAGTTGTTCTTTCAGTTTACTAAATAAAATGTTTATGAAACTTAATGATGTTTAGAATTATATGGTTGTTACATATGGTATCAGAGCGTCTTAGTTCGAAATATGGGGCCTAAGGGCCGAAACCCGGAGTGTTAACTCTAGCCATGCTTAACCTGTAAGAGATACATGTTCAGTTTGACTAAATGGGACTGATACATGATACAGTATGGTATCCAAGATATTGAGCACAGAAAAGAGAAGTCATAACTTAATTTTATTTGAGCAATGCTGCTAATGAAGTTTCGGGTAGAATAAACACCTGAAACCGATGAAAATGTCGTGGGAAGCTTCTGTCGAAGGCTTGAAACTGGTAAGATCCAATAACTACACAAATTATACTAAATAAAATGCAAAAGACATTTGCGAGACCTTGAAAAGGCCTACTTTACCTCGAACTTACCTAAATGGGGAACTGTCGATGCACAGGCTGAAAAAGGAAATTTAGCAGACTTATATTACGCAGGAACAACGTAAACTAGTTGCCTGTATTGGCCTTAGTGAAGTTTTAAAAATAATGAAGAATCTTCGGAACGTTAGACCCATACAAATTTCARCTGTGCCGAAAGAAAGAAATTTGTACACCGCGTGGTGTTTCATGCAACTAATCAATTTTCCCAAAGAAGAGTTGTCTGTTACACGGGAGAATGGATCTGCGCCGTCAGATCTCGGATGAAATCCCGTCAGCCATTAGATCTAGACAAGTTGCACAGGGTTTAATCCCTAGCGTGCATAGGAGGAGTCATCGGGAAATCTGAGTCATCGGGGTTTCGTGAAGTTAGAAAATTGAGACCTTGCGGTTTTCGAAATCCCGAGAACGGATCCTAGCCGTTGATTTCGGCAGGACACGTGTCAGCGTTCTGGGAGGTGTTGGGATTTTACCATCGGAGATTTTAGGAGAGTAGAACCATTGCATAATAAAATCACGATACGCGATTTCCCGATCGGATCTGGACCGTCCATTGTGTGTGACGCGTGTCAGGAGATCCTGAAGAGTCGTGGATCGAGAAATCAGGGTTTTCGAAGACAAAGAAACTACGTCGCTGGGAATCGCGATCGGCGATATCCCAACAGTAACGTAAGCATGGTGGGACCACCAGAGTCAGAGTGGAGGATAGGTGTCCGTCATCTGGGAAAAGTCGGGAAATCCGTAGGAAAATCCCGGTACAATCACAACCGTCCATCTGTGGGATAGGTGGCAATCATCGAAAACCATTGGCATTTGACCCCATCGAGAAATCGGGAATCCCGGGGACATGATGTTTAGGCACTTTGAATTCACGATCTACGAAACCCCGATGAGTGGGGGCCAGTTGTCGTCACGACAGAGAAGGAGGACAGAGGCATAGTGGAGGCCAGCTGTTAGCCAACCGGAGTTCGGGATATCGGGGTTTTCGAGGACATGGAACGCTCGCAACAGGAAATTGTGATCCACGATTTCCCGATGGGAGTTATGAACCGTCCATCGGAGAGGACGCGTGGCATGAGATCCTCAAGAGTCGGTGTTTGGGGGCATCGGAGTTTTCAAAGGTGAAGAATTCGTGCAACAGGAAATCGTGATCCGTGATTTCCCGATGAGATATGAACCTTTCACTTTGAGGATGTGTGTCGGAGGATCCCGAGGAGTTGGAGTTCAGCATATCGGAGTTTCCGGGGTTGTGAAACTCATACACAACGGAATCGCGATCCATGATTTCCCGACGTGAGAATGGAGCCGTTCGATTGGAGGGACACGTGTCCCGGGATTTGAAGGAGTCAGGATTTGGTATTTCGAGGCTTTAGCATACAAAGGAACTGATGCATTGGAAATCGCAATTTTGCGATACCCGATAGAGCTCACATGTGCATCGGGGATCGGGGAATCGGGAATCCTAAGGATGTGCAGGCATTGACATTGCAAATGCCGAAATATCGATAGGGCGATACAAGGCCACGGTCACGGAGGCAGGTCATAGGGACCAAGCTCATAGCGAGGGGGCTAACGAAGAAAAGAACCCATCGGGAAATTTGAGCGCAAAATTCCGATAGGAAGGTATATGGTAAAGGTCTTGTGAGCACGGTCATATAGACCAAGGCATAGCCAGTAGGGGCTAGCTCATAGAGATGAAGCTTATCATGAATTGGGGATTGGAGAGGTAAGGAATTCGCAACAATGAGAAGTCTGAAACTCTGAATCTCGATACAGAGTCGGGGATAAGCCACGATAGGTGCAGAGACCGTGACGAGGGAAGATAAGGCCTGTGGATTGGGGCATTCGACAGTGAATTCCGGAGGAAATTCCAAAGAGTCGCTTAGGCTCAGTCGATGAAATTGAACGATCCTATATATCCATATAACAACATATATACACGTACAATAATAGGTATACCCCAACGAATGGAATTATAAAACACAAATGAAATAAATTAAAGGCAAAATACCAAATCTGTACAGGGCTGGAATTACAAGCAAATTACTTTGTTTCAAAGGAGGAAATCACCATTCTTTACCACAGCGCAAGGAAGGGTTATGCAATTTCTGGATTCGACTAACCCCGCATTCTTCATGAAAGTACTGAAACTGGGTGCAATTGGTGGACTGAATCGTACCTATTATCATAGCTAAGGGCGAGCTCCACAAAGTGTACAGACAGGGGTTGATTCCCAATATTTCAAGGAGACTGGGCTCTAGGTTTGGATCTTGTCAGTGGCCATATCACTGTACTCGGTTACTGTAAAATGAACTGGAGCATATAAAACAATACCCAGCACTAGCAAGGTGCTCTGAACAATGGCAAGGATGTGAGCCATGACAAGGGAGATTCAAGAAACCTCTGAGCAGAGCAAGGGAAAATTTGTGGTGGGCAAAGACTGATGCGAGGAAAGCCACGCGGATGAGAAAGTGAAACAGAGAAAGGATGCGTAGAGAGTCGAAAGGCTGACAGGTGTAGAATGCTTGGGATTAGAATTGAGGAATCTAGAGGAAGCCAGACGAGCACGTGGAACCCATGCATGCCCGAATTCTGGGTGTACGTTTAAATCATTTTTTATATATATTTTTAAATTATTAGGAATAATATAAAATAAATTAATTAATTTAGTATAAATAATTTTATATATAAATAAGGTCAAGTTAGTATAAATTAATAAAAGGTTAAATGGGTTGAATTAGTGTAATAATAATTTTAAAATTAATCATTTTAATAAGAGTAAGGTTAATCTATCTTAAGGTTAATTAATGATGTTGAGGCTGAGACAAGCGGGGAGGAGATGGCATATGCACTAGGAAGGGATGAGATAAGCACAAGGTTAACGTAGCTATAGGACAAGAGGCCCAATAATCCTTCTTGCAAGGGTAAAGACACCAAGCTTAGACGCTTAATCCTAACCCAAACCTAGCCAATTCCCCTGATGGAGTAATGTCTGTTTACAGACAAGTAAAGAAAACTTACGCCTAACCCTGTTTCTAAGTTTAAGTAGCACCAATTTGAAACGTCCTTGAACTCACCCGGAAAACTTTGGGGTGATGCAGATTAGGTCATACAAGATGGCCAGGACTCGAAGGGGTCGAGGCAGGGGAGCATCGTCACGGGCACCACCGACGCCACCCACACCATCAACACCACCGACACCACCAGCACTAGCACCATCGCCCGAACTAGCCCTCATACTGCACTCATTGGAAGCCATTAACGAGACTTTAAAGGGGTGCCAACTAGTAGGGACTGAAGTGGAACCCCCACCATCTGGAACGGGTAATCCAGAAGCATCAAAGAACTCAAGGGGAGAATTTCCACCTGAAGACATCACAAGAGAGTTGCAGAAGATCAAACTTTCGGAGTTTTTCGGGGGTCGTGCCAGTGAACGCGCGGAAGCATGGTTGGAAGGTATGACAAGGTGTTTTTCCCTAAGGGACTATACATCCAATTCAAAGGAAAAGATTGCAATTTTCCAGTTAAGAGATAGTGCCTTGAACTGGTGGGGCAACTTGGAAAGACAACTACACCTTACCCCAGACACAGTATCTTGGACAGTTTTCGAGGAGAGGTTCCAAAGGAAGTATCTACCATCATACTACGAGGAACAACAAGTAGGGGCATTTCATGCCTTAGTACAAGGAAACAAGACTGTAGAAGAATACGAGATCAGGTTTATGGAACTGGTCAAGTATGTTTCGTATATGGACAATGACCAACGACAGGCAGAGCGCTTCGTTTATGGATTGAAACCGAAGATCAGAGCTATGGTAAGGATGTGGAAACTGTCGTTAGTGGCGGAGGCGGTAGAAAATGCGCGTTACATAGAAGAACACATGAACTTAACAGGGGGTACATGATTGGCATTTCCACATCGCCCTGGATTCGTAGGAAAGAGCCTGAGAACATTTACTAAGGGAGGGGGCTCAAGGCCACCACCTTATGGTAACCAATTCGTGCCAAGGGCAGTAGCTGCAGGAATTTCAATGGAAACTAGTGTAGCATCTCGTTCATCTCCAACGATGTAGACGGGCCCACGCCCATCTCGAGGAGCAGTTAGTAGGGGCAGGGGTTCGGGAGGAAGGAACTCATTTAGGAATCAGTCACATAACAGTGCACCAGTTCAATCTTGTATTGCCTGTTGGATATGCGAAGGACCCCATTATGAATGGTACTATCCACAGTTACAATCAGATTTTGTGCACAGAGAAGGAAAGGTACCAATGGGAAGGTCAGGTAGCAACCACCAGATTTATGCAGCGGTTAATAACCGCTAGACTGAACATCAATCCACCGTAGTGGAGTCGACAGGTACGCTAAATCATATTAATGTTAAGATTTTGTTTGATTCTGGTGCGACAGATAGTTTCATTTCACCATCTGCATTAGAAAAGAGTGGGCTAGCAACCTATGAGCACGATGACTTTAAACAAGTCGAGATGGCTTCGGGGGAAAAATAAGTTGTAGGACCTAGTGTCGATAATTGTATAGTAGACCTAGGAGTGTGCACTAACAGGTTGAAGGTATACGTGTTGACGGGCGAAATTGTCCGTCCGTCAATTGAGAGAGTGGAACTGGTCTGGGGTTGTCTAATAACCCAAGCCGTTTGGAATGAACCACCCTGACGGCTTTAACGGCTCCGTTGGCCGCTCTAAGATCCTAAGAAAACCAAAGAGAAAACTAATCTAAACTAACTAATATATCTAAAACAAATAAAACTAACTAAAACTAACTAAAAAAAATTAACTAAAACTAAATAAAAGAAACTAAACTAACTAACAATAAAAACAAACTAATACACTAATCTAATTGAAACTAACTACTAAATACAACTAAAACTAAATAAAAATTACACTAACTATTCTACTAATTACTATTACATTAACATCTACTAATTAACCATCTAGTTATCAATTATAATACAGCTTATTCACAAATATACAATATACACAACTGGCAGATTTAAATAAAGCCTGTGAAACTCAAATGCTTTATGTCCTAAGACAGCTAGAGATATATTCGATTTTTTGATTTTATAAATAAGAAATAAAACTACTGAAATTAGACGATCTAATATAATAATTCTACATATATATCTAACTAAACTTATAACTAAACTAAACTACTAATAAATATACTAAATAGATGACTAACTGGCCTGGAAACACTCCTAGTTTGTCCTGCGTTTGATGTCTTCGAAGCTGGTCGGAGGAAGGAAACTCGCACCGGTTGATCCAGAAGCTTTTCGTAAATGATAGGCTGTGCTGCTCTTTGAGTGGTTTACAGGACAAACAAGACATAAAAAATCATAACAATTATAAGATTATAAATCTCTGCAATAAGGGAAACCTATTACGCAAAAACTTATATTTGATAATTCGATTCATGAAGAAGATAAACCTGTCATTCACAAACTGAATTAGACAATTGTTATGTCTTTTATACACTTGGAAGAAACCAGATATGGATTACAGTGATTAAAGTTATATCATTTGCACATGATCAAGATATCTAAAGTAGTCATAAACCATATACAAATTGATATACACAACATGAAACAAAATGTTGATATAATGAGAAGCTAAAGCTGTGACAAAACACCAAATTCTTCTTCAGTCTGTATTATAACTCCATATCCTTGTTCTCCCACAAATGAGGATGAACATTATTACAAAAATAATAAGTATATATAAGTCTCTCCACAGGGTAAAACCTCCCTGTGGATAATATCAAAATGTTTTACATAATATGGGAGATATCCCAAAATCAACTAAACTAGGAAACTAAAATGCAACTGAAATATTTGAAATATTCCCTAACTGCTCAATAACTCTACTGCAATTTCGAATTTACCTGCAATATACCAAAAATATCAAATTAGAAAGATATTTCATCAATAAAACAATAAAAATCTAATCTTACAGACTTAGCTATAGAATCATCTAATTCTGTAGCTAGTCTAAAATAGCATACAACACTAGATAGAAATCAAATGAAATCTTTTTAAAAGAAACGAATCCAATTTTCTTTTAATAAAAATTAAAACGAATCACTATGATTCAAAATGAATTTATTATTCAAATTAAACAAATTCGAAAAGTGATTCAGTGAAAACAGGGATAAGAACACTCTGTTTTTCTTTTACCATAAAATATGGTCAAACCATAACAGGATTGTTTCATATCAAATGAAATTAATGGTGAATCATATCGTATAAGATACGATTTAATCCAATACAATCATAATCCAATACAATCATAATCCAAAACAATCATAATCGATTTGTTTCGGCTATAACAATGTGCATATTGTTTTAATCAAATACCAAATTGGAAAGACTGTTACAACTATAGTCAAAATGAAACATTCATAATAGTATCAACCAAAATTTGCCATAGACTTCGATCGTTGAGCGTTATACAGTCAACAGACAGGATCAAATAGTGATCACAACCATCAACAACAGTGATAATCATAAACTGGGCAACAATCAAAACAAATCGTGAGTGAGTTAATTATAGAAACAAATCGTAATCCTAGGCATAATTACTTTCGTTCCCCAAATCAAATTTAAACAATATATTTGTTGCAATATGAATCGAACTGATAACACAGTCAAACACAACAATGCGAATCGATTGGTTGGGTAT
>SNQJ01S0026998.1:0-13107 GCA_010110895.2 Picea sitchensis | reverse complement strand
AAACACCAAATTCTGCTTCAGTCTGTATTATAACTCCATATCCTTGTTCTCCCACAAATGAGGATGAACATTATTACAAAAATCATAAGTATATATAAGTCTCTCCACAGGGTAAAACCTCCCTGTGGATAATATCAAAATGTCTTACATAATCTGGGAGATATCCCAAAATCAACTAAACTAGGAAACTAAAATGTAAGTGAAATATTTGAAATATCCCCTAACTGCTCAATAACTCTACTTCAATTTCGAATTTACCTGCAATAGACCAAAAATATCAAATTAGAAAGATATTTCATCAATAAAACAATAAAAATCTAATCTTACAGACTTAGCTACAGAATCATCTGATTCTGTAGCTAGTCTAAAATAGCATACAACACTAGATAGAAATCAAAAGAAATCTTTTTAAAAGAATCAAATCCAATTTTATTTTAATAAACATTAAAACGAATCACTATGATTCAAAATGAATTTATTATTCAAATTAAACAAATTCGAAAAGTGATTCAGTCAAAACAGGGATAAGAACACTCTGTTTTTCTTTTACCATAAAATATGGTCACACCATAATAGGACTGTTTCATATCAAATGAAATTAATGGTGAATCATATCGTATAAGATACGATTTAATCCAATACAATCATAATCCAATACAATCATAATCCAACACAATCTTAATCGATTTGTTTCAGCTATAACAATGTGCATATTGTTTTAATCAAATACCAAATTGGAAAGACTGTTATGACTATAGTCAAAATGAAACATTCATAACAGTATCAACCAAACTTTGCCATAGACTTCGATCGCTGAGCATTATACAGTCAACAGATAGGATCAAATAGTGATCACAACCATCAACAATAGTGATAATCATAAACTGGGCAACAATCGAAACAAATTGTGACTGAGTTAATTATAGAAACAAATCGTAATCCTAGGCATAATTACTTTCGTTCCCCAAATCAAATTTAAACAATATATTTGTTGCAATATGAATCGAACTGATAACACAGTCAAACACAACAATGCGAATCGATTGGTTGGGTATAACAGTTGATTGGTTGTGTATAACAGTTATGATATTCGAATTGGTCGAAAAAGACATGGAATATGAAATCATAACAGTTAACCATTATTGCCAACCATATCGTATAGAATATAACCAATTCGAATCAAAACATTGACTGTGTTCAAAATTGAAATACCAGAAACAACCTGTGTTTAGAAAAGATAGAACCGACTTCGATTAGAAACAGAGTATCCAATTCAAGCCAAATTAAAACAATCAAATCCATACCATGATCAATCGAATCAAAATAAAATCCAGCCAAAGCTAAACCAGGAAAACGACATTCGATTTATCAAAACAAAATTATGCATATAGTGCATGCTTATGTGTCAAAGCAAATCCACGTTGTAAACAGAGCTTATGAGTTTGTCATATAAAAAGGTGATAGTCATACCAGTGAGGCTGCTCGAGCTATGCTAATTTTGAATTGATGATCGTTGTAGCTGACTCCACGTTCTTAAACAAAATAGAGCCTGTTGTTCGTTGTTTCTTATCAATGGCTTGCAATTTTTCTTTTTGATTGGTGAGCCTTGCAACTTGATCCTCCAGAGCATGAATTCTGGACTGTAGCATTGGCACATCAAGGTAATACCTTTCTAACCACGAGCCACACTTATCACTTGGTGGAGCAGCTAGTTGAGATAGAGCAGGAGGGGGTTTTGACGAGTCACCAAGGGTTTCACGAGGCATTTTAATGCCTGGATAATTAGGGTCATTTTGCAAAAAAGGTGGTAGGTTTTTCACAAAGTCGTATGAGGGTTTGTCACACAGACCTTCCGAATAGGGATACTCACTTGCCAGGTAACTTTCCACCTCCAAGTCAGAATCTTCACTCACCATGATAGGGTTAGGGTTGACAGGAGTTTTCGGTTTGTTTCTTGCATGCGAGAGATTAATCGGGCATTCTTTTTGCTTTTAGAATTCACAGTAGGTTTGGATTTAGGCATTTTAGCCATGGGTTTAACAGTTTCGACATCCTTGGTCACAGAGTGGGGTAGGTCGATAGGTGAGTCGGGTAGGGGTTTAGGTAACAGAGCACTGTAAGGTACCAGGGGTACAGATTTACCCTTGCTCACCACAGGTTTGTCAAACTGTGGTGGGCTTGAATCCTCAAAATTATTGCGACTAATAAAATCATCCCAACAGTCTCAGTGTAACCCCAAATGACAAACAACAAGCATTTTAATTAACCCAAAGTGAAAAAGGCTGCTATCGGCCTGATTCTGTTTGTACCTTTTAGACATTTTAAACAGACTCCTATGCAAGTAATAAGGCATATTAAGCTCATATCCCATGAAAACCATAAGTAACCGAAGATGGTATAAGAAAACAAAACCATACTGACCCTCGCAGGTGATAAACTACTTGGTTATCATCAGCAAGTCGTGCCAACGTTGCTTGAGCATATTCGCGGGCAAACCTTTGTCATAGGAGCTCACCCTTCGTGACTGGAAGAGCAGTGTCCACGGGACATCTTCCACTTTGCAATTTTTTGACCATTTCTGTCCAGTAGCAGGCAGGCCAGTAGCTAAACTGAGAAATTGCTCGTCAATTTCCAATTGGACATCCCCAACCTTGGCTCGGCAGCCATCAAAGGTTAATGCGAATTGTCGAGCCACGCAAGGGTTAAAATCATCAAATTTTTGTATGAACGAGAGCCATCCAAATTCCTGAAGGTCATTGTAAGCACTGTCGAATATCAACAGAGCTTGGCAACGATTGGGTTCAGCCCTTACGACTGGAGCCATGGTGCGGGCACATGGTAGGATTTGGATTGAACACAACAACACACAGGAGAAAATTCGTTTGGGCTAACAACTACGAGTGCTCAAAGGGAAGACAAATTTATGTGCTTGTGCAAGGGTGGTGGGATTATCCACTGCCATGCAAAACAGTAATGGTAAAGTACAACACTGTTCAATCAATCATGGCATCGTTAAAACCATATTAATCGTCCAACCCAAGAACCAAACGGTGGATGATATACCAATGCGCCAATGTATTACTTCAAACCACGAACGTTCAATATGAAATCAAACCCAAAGTTAAATATGTTCCTGTTATAATAATTAAAACCATTGTTAAATCAAAACCCAAATATTTAACCAACGCGCCATTGCATAATCAAACATTCTGATCAAAGGTGACAATCGATTTCATAGCATCGATAATCCAAGAGCTTATAAATTTCATCATAAGGATGCCATTATATAAAAAACAAAAATAAACCATGACCCATATGTAAATCAATGACTAGGCAAGTCTCCATATGCTCAATGTCTTATCAGTTTAATAAAATCAAATTGCGCAATCCAAGTAAAAATGTCCGAATAGGTATAGTTTGAAAAATCTTTTCAACCACATGATAAACCAAAGGTAAGTGCCATTCAAAATATCAATCAGAAGATCATGATAGTTCAAATAATGATGGAGGAGTTTTCATGCTTACAGTCGTGAAACCTAGATCGAAACCAATTTTCAAGTGTCGCAAGAAATGAAAATGTCTTCTATTTGCAAAATGCGACGACAATTTGAAGTTCAGGAGACATAGGTGTAGGCATCTTATAGGGCAATGGAAAAAATTGAATTGGCTGCCAACAGTACATCACTGCTCTTGGAGCATATGACCTAATCATTGGAATGGATTGGTTAGAAGCTCATCGAGCGTTGGTAGATTGTTTCACCAAGAAAGTACGTTGTATTGATGATGAAGGAAAACCAATAGAGATCCAAGGTGTGCAGAGAAAAGTGTCATTACGCTTCATATCAACTATGAAGGTCAAGCGATGCTTGAGACAAGGGTGTCGAATTTATGTAATGGAGGCAGTGAATGAAAGGAAGGGACCCTCATTGGGTCAGTACCCAGTATTGTCAGAATTTCAGGATGTTTTTCCAGACGAGTTACCAGGATTACCTCCTAAGAGGGAGCTTGATTTTACCATTGAGCTGAAACCTGGTGCAGAACCAATATCCAAGACTCTGTATCGAATGATGGCACCGGAACTTTATGAATTGCAAATGCAATTGAAGGAGTTACTAGACTTAGGGCTAGTAAGGCCCAGTGTCTCACCTTGCGGCGCACCGGTAATTTTTGTAAAGAAGAAGGATGGATCCTTATGACTCTGTATAGACTACAGGGACTTGAACCGTGCTACAGTGAAAATTAGGTACCCAATGCCGCGAATAGATGACCTCTTCGATCATATGAAGGGAGCAGCGGTATTCTCAAAGATCGATTTGCAATCTGGGTATCATCAGTTAAGGATTAAGGAAAGTGATANCCCAGTGTCTCACCTTGCGGCGCACCGGTAATTTTTGTAAAGAAGAAGGATGGATCCTTATGACTCTGTATAGACTACAAGGACTTGAACCGTGCTACAGTGAAAATTAGGTACCCAATGCCGCGAATAGATGACCTCTTCGATCATATGAAGGGAGCAGCGGTATTCTCAAAGATCGATTTGCAATCTGGGTATCATCAGTTAAGGATTAAGGAAAGTGATATCCCAAAAACTGCCTTTCGAACTCAATTTGGACATTACAAGTTTGTTGTGGTACCTTTCGGATTGACTAATGTGCCAGTAGTGTTAATGAGCCTCATGAATGGCGTATTCCAGAAGTATTTAGATTGATTCATACACGTTTTTCTGGATGACATTCTCATCTGTTCCAGGAATGAAAGAGAACACGAGGAGCACTTGCGAATAGTGTTGTCTTGCCTTAGGGAGAACAAATTGTATGGGAAGTTATCGAAGTGTTCCTTCTTCTAGAAAGAGATCCACTATTTAGGCCATATCATTTTAGGCGAAGGAATCTCGGTGGACCCAGAAAAGGTAAAGGCCATTCTGGAATGGCCAGTGCCGAAAAATGCACATGAGGTGAGAAGCTTCATGGGGCTAGCAGGTTATTACCGGAGATTTTTGGAAGGATTCTCAAGAATAGCGAAACCCATCACCACTTTGCAATGCAAGGGGGTCAGGTATGAGTGGACAGAAGAATGTGATAGCGCATTCATTGAGCTTAAAAGGTTACTAACTAGTGCGCCAATTCTACGAGTGCCAGATATGGAAAAGGACTTCATGGTCTACACGGATGCCTCAAAACAAGGATTGGGGACCATGCTAATGCAGGATGGAGGAGTGATAGCTTATGCGTCAAGAAAGTTGAAGAAGCACAAGGAGTTATATGCAACTCATGATTTAGAGTTGGCAGCTGTAATGCTAGCTCTGAAACTTTGGAGGCACTATCTTGTGGGTCGAAATTTTGAACTCAAAACAGACCATCAAAGTTTAAAACATCTCTTCACTCAAAGAGATCTGAATTCCAGGAAAAGGCGATGGAGTGAGTTTATGAGTGAGTACGATTTTGGTATTTCATACATAAAGGGAAAGGAAAATGTGGTCGTAGATGCCTTGAGTAGGATACCACGTATCTTCTCCTTGGTACCCTTAAAGGTCAATCTGAGGGAACAAGTGTTGACACAACTACTAGGAGACAGTTGGTATTTAAAAGTTACTTCAACCCTCCAAAATGGGAGGTAGTTAGACCCAAAGTATGAAGGGTATAATCTAGAAACAGATGGATTGTTGAGATATCGAGGAAGGATGTACATCTCGGAGAATGGGGATATTCGAAGCATCATATTGAAGGAAGCCCATAGATCACTTTATTGTGTGCATCCGGGTGTGAAGAAGATGTACGTGGAGATGAAGAAACTCTTCTTTTGGGTAGGCATGAAGGGCGATGTAGTCCATTTCGTCGCCAGATGCCTAGAGTGTCAACAAGTGAAGGCCAATCACCATCACCCGGCAGGCCTCCTACAACCACATGATGTCCCTATATCTAAGTGGGAAGTCATTTCAATGGATTTTGTTGTAGGGTTACCACTGACGTCTCAATGACACAATGCCATTCTTGTGATAGTGGATAAGTTAACCAAGAGTGCTCATTTCATTCTGGTTAGAGACACTTACTATGTTACTGATGTGGCATGAGTGTTCTTAAGCGAGGTTATCTATTTGCACGGGATACCAAAGAAGATTATTTCAGATAGGGATTCCAGGTTCACTTCTAGATTCTGGACAAGTTTACAGTCAGCGTTGGGGACTCAGTGGAACTTAAGCACAACTTATCATCCTGAAACAGATGGGAAAACTGAGAGAGTAAATCAAGTTATGGAAGACATGCTTAGGATGTATGTGATGGATAATCAAACCCAATGGGAGAAGCACCTACCTTTGGTAGAGTTTGCCTACAATAACAGTTATCATAGTTCCATTGGAATGCCACCATATGAAGCTTTGTATGGAAGGCCATGCAGAACACCATTGAGTTGGGATATATTAGAAGATCGAGTAACAGTTGGGCCAGAATTGATTCAGGAAATGGAGGAATAGGTGATTCAGATCAGGCAGAGACTAAAGGAAGCACAGGATAGACAGAAAATTTATGCGGATGCACACAGGACCGACTGAAGTTATGAAGTAGGGGACCAAGTTTTCATTTGTATCAGGCCTAATAAGAGCACCATACGGTTCGGGAAGGGGACAAAGTTGTCACCTCGGTTTATAGGGCCATTTAGGGTCCAAGAGAAAATTGGAACCGTTGCCTATCGTCTTGTACTGCCACCCCACTTGCATAAAACTCATAATGTATTTCATGTATCTGTTTTAGGTCATTATGTTGCTGATGAATCACATAAGCTAAATTGGAAAGAATTGCAGGTATCGGATGTGTGAACCCTCACGGTAGAGCCGTTACATATACTGGACCGTAGAGTCCGACAGCTCAGAAACCGTCTAGTAGACCAAGTTAAGGTCCAGTGGGACAAGTATAGTCCAGGGTCTGCTACTTGGGAGGACGTCGAAACACTACAGCGAGACTATCCATCACTATTTTGACCACCCCGAGAACGTTTTTCTCAAAGGAGGGGTGTAGGTAACATCACCTTTTGACTTAGACGGCTAGGATTACCTGAGGCCTATACACTCTATTTCTTGGTCACAGTGAAACTATTAAGTGATATATTTAAAGTTTAAACTTATGAACAGTAATGAATGTTTAAGTGTTATTGATGATGATGTATGTAATGCGATCTATTATGTGAATGAAATTTTTATGAATGTTTAAATGCTATTGATGATGTATATGATGCGACATATTGTGAGAAAGAGAAATTGTTGAATGTTTAAATACCATTAGAATGATGTTGGATACGATGAAATCTATTTGGTAAACGATAACCTTGTGAATGTATAAAGAGTATGAGTTATGGGATATTGTGAAATCTAATTCAATTTGAAAAAAAACTTTGATGTTAATCTATTGGTACGGGGATACCAAATTAAAATGAGGAAAGTATGCAATTATATGATGATAATGCATAGAAATATATGAGTTTGTGTTGCAGACTAATCTGCAGGTTATGGGCTATGAAATAGCCAAGTGATAATGATGATGAAAGTGGATATCAGGACCACTAACTAGAAAACATTATGTTATGAATAATGTGTGTGAAATTATATTGATTTGGATACATTGCTGTGATATGTGGAATAGTGCATGATTATGCTATGATTTTGGTACTAACGCTGCCCAAAACCGAATAAACGATGACAAAACCTCCAGCAACACAGTGCCCCTGTATGTTCCATTGTAGGGTGTTGACCCTGGTTCTGTTAGGAGGGGTGGAGGCATTTCCCACTGAGTATCCTCCATTGTAGGTTGTTGATCCTGGTTCTGTTAGGAGGGGTGGAGGCATTTCCCACCGTGTATCCTCCGAAACCTGAAGTCCTGGGAGGACGGTGTTGGTTCACGCTCCCCAAGACATGTGATGAGGACTGTCAGTTTCCTGCTAGGGAATATTGGTCGAGATAGCGACACTTCCACTTACGGGTTCTATTTGGAGTTAGGCCAATATAGTTGGTGCTCCAAGATAGTCTAGCAGAGGAAGGATAGGATGGGAGACGGAAGTAGGTTAGGAAGGAAGGATGAGTAGAATAGTTGAGACATATGGAGATCTATTTTGTGATGGAATTTGATGAAGGGAGAAATGTGTATATATGAATATTCATTAACTAAACTACAGCTGTGTAAAATAAAATTGTTAAACTAGATAATTGTGATTAAAGAAATTTTTAAACAATTGATTAATTGTTGTCTTTTATAAAAGACTAGTCTTGCTGACTGAATTGACTGCATGCATAAATTACTAAAGGATGACAGTTTGATTATTAGTACATGCCCGAGACTTGCATGTACTAGCTACACATGCATTTCTTGTACATATACACTAGTATGTATGAGATTTCTTGACTTATTTACGGTTAATGCAGTTACTTGTTAATGTATGAACCATGCTCTTTTCCTTTGTACCATCAGATACCTTAAACTTCAGGACGAAGTTTCTTGAAGGGTGGGAGTATGTAACGACCCTAAATTGATAAATGGATAAAGGTTATTAAGTAAGATTTAATTAAGGGATAATTGCAGTTAACAAAATAATAAATTAACTGTTGATCACATTTAATGACCTGTGAAATAAAATTAAAAGATCAATGAAAAATGATATAAAAATGGTGGCGTATGCTGAGAGGGATAGCCATGGATCCCGAGAAGATAAAATATTAACTCATGACGAAGGACGGAGGACGGAGGGTGGTTGTGAAGTAATTGCGTGAGTCGGCAGGGAGGAATAAGGGATGGGAAGAGGGGGATGTGCACACCATTTGAACGGGAGGGGGAATGGATGTTGTGGACTGTAATTCTGAGCCGATTGTATTGGACAGAACAAAGATTTTTCTGAGGACTTTTGGACTTGTTGTGAGCACAGATTTTTGGCACTGTGGCTTCTGATCAGGGGAAGCACTGAGTTGCTGGAGGTTTTGGGCACAGAGGGCCAGGATATCCGTAGATATCCTGGAGCTAGGTAGTTTTCCTAGTTGGCAGGGAGGACAATAGTTTTGGGCAGTTATTTTCCTATTTGTGGCAGGATTGACTTGGTAGTAGGAAGCAGGAAGGCAACAGTGAGGCACAGGAGCAACATAAATTAGCATCAAAACCAGGTACTTTGTTAAGTTATGTATTTATTTCTTTCTGCCATGAAAACAGTAGTTATTGATAAATATGAGTTGCTAAAGTTGTTGTCATGAAAATCAATATTATGCTAGGAAGTTGTTCTTTCAGTTTACTAAATAAAATGTTTATGAAACTTAATGATGTTTAGAATTATATGGTTTTTACAATTAGTCGTTAAACCTTTATTCACTATATGAAAGGTAGTGTGGAGTCTAGGCACATGTATATAAGTCTGATAGTCCAAAAAAAATAAAATTTGTTGCTCAAAATGTTTCCTTGAAGTGACAAAAACCAAAACTCTAAATATCCTCAGGTTGTAATTCAGAATCTGGTCTGGTGATAAAACTTACGTGTAACCAAAAATGAAGAAAAACTAAAAGAAGCCTCTAACCATCCAACTATCATTCACAAGCTTCTTGATCCAATAAATCTAACTTCCTTTTAGCCTTTTTCTTCTTGTTACTGCAATTTTTTCTTCAATACTTTGTTTTCTACATTTACAAATTCGTTTTGTTGATAGAGGTGTTTGACCTGCCTATGAAGATGAAATGATCTTCTTACCATTCTCTTATTGTTGTCAAGGGGCTCCTCAAACAAGTCAAGGTTCTGATAAACCTTCTTAATCATTGTTCTTTCCTCATCCCTCATTTGTGTTATGCAATTGTGTGTTGCTTTGAGCTATTTTCTTAGTCCCTTCATTGTCCCATCATTCTCTGGTGAAGATTGGATTTAAATAGTCTCTACAACCAGATGTTGATCAAGAGATTTAGTCACATCTTTCTCTACTAGAGTGAGCTTCTTAGCAACAGACCCGGTTAAAGGTTTCCTAGGGTTTTCCTCCACTACCCTGCTCTTCCTTTTGTTGCCTTGGCTGACAGGGGTCTCTATACTTTCCTCAGCTACCTCAAGGGTGAAGAAAAGTTTCTTGTCCTTATTTTTTATTTCATAAGTTTTAGGAATAACTTCCTCAATTTCTTCACTTTGTTCAATTGATCTTTTACTCTGCCTCCCTTTAGAATTCTCAAGGTTTGTTGAAACTTCCCTTTCAACTAAAGAAGGTGGACCTTTCTTTTCTTGGGGAGTGGTAATCTCTTAAGGAAAGCATGTTGAGGATAAGAATTAATCCAACTCAATATTGGTCTTCGTGAGCTCTTCTAGCACTAATATTTTGATAAGAGATAAATGGAACAAGCTAGCCTCAATATTCTTGGTCTTGGATTGAACCCTATCTACTATTTTTTCAAGGCTCTTGTATAGATAAAAAGGCAGGTTGAGGGGTTTCTCACCTGTGAAGTGCATCAACAACATTATGTGATATTGATACACCTTGTTGAACCATCCTTCATAGGTTAAGTATCTTTGGATGACCCTCAACAACTTATCAAAAGGTCCCAACATATGTTTCCTACAAACTCCAACTGATAGTTCTTCATCGTGATGCTTAAGTTTAAAATAGTCATTGCAGAAGGTGAAATCTAGTGACATGCCCTTAAACCACCTTTCCCCCTACGCATGCATCTCTGTTGTAGAAGCAATATTATGTTCTGACACCTGGAACTCAATAGGTCTGATTTTGGTTTTATTTCCTTCAAAGTTCAAGGAAAATTTCTTTGCCACCTCTTTTTTATAGCCCCGCAACTTCTCACAAAAGGTGAGGCACCCAAATTGCTAGAAATATTTTTTGTATATCGGGTCTAAGTTGATAAAATCCATCCCTTGAAGCTAAAACCTATAAATTTCTCCACCATTTTTGTATCTTTTATTTTCTACATATTCCATTACTGCCATTACATGATGAGAAGAAACCGGTTTTTATGCACAACATAATGATATCCAAATACCTACATTAGCTAGGGTTTAGCTAGCACCTAGAGTTTTATGGTAAGTGAATTAATTACTACAGAGAAGTTGAAACTTAGTTACTCTAAGTCCACTAAAAATAAAGAGGAATTTGGTAGGCATAGGTCCTCAGTCGACGTGACAAAGAAATAACACAAAAACATGGGTTTTCATAGCATTAGGGTTTGGTGCAGAAATTAAGGTTTTACACTAAGAAAGGCTTGATGGGAGACTTGGAATCATATGAGAGGGGTTATAGAACCAAAAATAGAAAATAAAACTCAATTGAAAAGATTCGGACCAAAAACCTACGATGGAATAGAGTATTTGTAGCGTGAGGCAGTTTCATAGCGTGTTAGACAGTTTCACAATGAACAGAGCAATTTCACAGTGAATAGATCTTGAGAGATTTATGATGGATAGGAACAATTTTGAATGAGGAATAAGATTATTTTATAATATAGGAATGTGTACTTGTCCCTTCACACCCAAAAATGTGATCCAAATCTCATGATTGATCAATAAAATCATGACAATTGTTCGCTATGAAATTCTAGGAACTTTCACATCAAACTTTGCAGCGCTGGAGGAGAATGATTTGTCCATGTGGTTGAGTAGTTAAAAAACACATTTCATATTGACAGGACTCAAGGACATACCATAACACACCTTTACATTTCCATGATGACCATTTGACATGACTTTGATATTTGAAATGATGGAATACCACTTTTACAAAACACATGACTAGTGACCTTTGACTGATGACTAAGCATAGATGACCAATCACTTATTATTGACATAATTCGACCTCTTAGACCTCCTAAGAAAAGGTATGATATTAGAAAAATTCGACTCAATACCAAGGAATATACAAGTGCTAGACTGACAAGACTCAAATACACACACACACACACACATAGAGAGACACACACACACACACACTTTTAATTGAATCATGTCTTGGCCTTTACAAGACCAATTCATGACTCTAAAACTTAATAAACATATTTGAAAATAATATGACCTTATTCACATTAGTGAACCCTAACACTCCTTTATCTTGGAGTAGATAAGAATATCATCTAAGAAAATAATAACACATTTGACCAGATAATATTTGAACACTCCATTCATTAGACACATAAAGTAGTTGGTATTTTTTTCAATCCAAATGGAACTACTACAAACTCATAAGGGCCATACCTTGTCAAAAATATTATCTTGATACTTTTTCTTGTATTCTCACTTGATGGTAACCTAACCTAAGGTCAATGTTAGAAAATATGTGTGCTCCTTTTATTTGATAAAAAATACCATCAATCCTTGGAAAAAAATACTTGTTCTTTACTATAACCTTATTCAACTATCTGAAGTCAATACACAATCTCATAGTTCCATCCTTTTTCTTCACAAAAAGCACTTGGGTGTATGCACCACTTATTCAACAACTCTTATAACTACATTTGTGATTATTTCATCTCTAGTGTGTTCATTATGTAGTGAGTCTTGGACACTTGGGCATCTCCAGGAATCAAATAAATAGAGAATTCAATGTCTCTCTTGGGTGGAAATCCTGGTAATTCCAAAAACACATCTTCATATTCTTTTAGGACTAGATAATATTCAAAACTTGGAACATTATCCTTCACTAGATCTTCCATATATGCTACATATATATGGCACCATTTTATTATACTTATTTTTAGATGCAATGTTGAAATCTCTCTGATAGATATAGTCCTTAGAATACCTTGAAATATTCTTAAATTCCCTTCCTCATCAAGGCATGTAAAACCCTTGTTGTAGCAATCTAGGACAACACGATGTTTTTCCAACCAATCCATACCAATCAATAAATCATATGAACCAAGTGGTTGTGAAGTTTAGGTGAAACCATGAAACCTTTCATAGAGAACCTAGCTATAGAAACTTCACACAAAGCTTACAAAAGAACTAGAGAGAGAGAAGCAAAAATGAGAGAAAGAATATAATATTATTAATAATACATGGATAATAGGATGAATAATACACCCAATATATATCCCAATGGCTAAGTGAATATTCCATAGATATCTGCATGGATGAGTGAATGTGATATATATATATATATATA
>SNQJ01S0026997.1:253056-268598 GCA_010110895.2 Picea sitchensis | reverse complement strand
GGAAGGGCTCCTCCCTTCACGACGCAATCAAAACCAGGCTTGCTCAGAGACTTTCTCCTTCGCTTATCTGCATCACTGGTTCAACCCTGTCCAGACCTGCTCACCTGCAACAATGAAAGAAAGGCTTAGAGGAAAGCCGAAACGGGGCTCACCCTGGAAGCCCCGCAGACCTCCGGTCTCGCCTTCGGCCTCCCCGGCGACCTGTTCCTCCTCCCTCCCCCAAAGCATGTCACCAACTGCCACCCTGCCACCTCTGCAATCCTTACACCTTCGCTCCGCGATAGCCCCGCCACCTTCGCAGTCCTCGCTTTTACACTCCATGGCCACTATCCCGCGAGGGTTGAATCCGACTCCACGTTCTCCGCAGGACCCCCGGATGCAATTCATAGCGACAATGTCCTTCCCCAGATCCTCGAGCACCTGGAGGAGTGCACCAACGGCTTTTGGAGAGCCCAAGCGAGCGCGTCTCCACCCTGTGGGCCACCTCGAAAGTGAGAACTTCAAAGAACGATTGGGCATCCTGTATGATCTAGTCTTTGAGCTCAGGAGGGAGATGGCGGACCTCAAGTTTCGCCTGCAGGCCACAGAAGACAATGTAGCAACCTTTCTTCATATCCTTTCAACCATGCAATCAGAGCTCTCCTCGGACCTGGCTAGCTCTTCTCCGGGGGAGGCCCCTGACATTGAGATGGATAGCATGAGGCGACAGGGAGCGGAAAGGCAGAAGGAAGCGGAACGTAGCGGCCCAGTCGAGAACGAGGAGCAAGTGGAGCGAAAGGAAAAACGCTGGGATGACCAGCCGACTAACATCGAGACAGAACCGTGGGCAAAGGACCTCCGAGCCACGTGGATAGGATATTAGCCAGGTGTTTAGATTTCTTTTTGCTCAGCATCTAGTTTCATTAGGCTCCTAGTTTAGATGCAGCTAGTATGATCTTTGTGTGTTTTCTGAACCTGCAACCTTCTCAGACTTGTGAATTGGGGGCTGGCTGGACTGGTTTCCCCTCTGTTGGGGCAGTCCAGCAACTACAGCCAGTATCTTACTGTATTTTGGCAACTTTTTTCAGCTCTAGCAAGCACTAAATATAATACATACTTCTTACTTACAAAAAAAATAATAATCATTTTAATGAATAAATATATTATAAAATTAATGTTAATTTATATATAAAAAACAATAACTATTTTTTATTTACATTCAAATTATATTAATATAAAATATTTTTCTTTAATTTTTAATAAATACGAAAACATACCTTGGACCCGCCGCATGTTATGTCGAGAGGGTAACTTACAATAATGTCATAATTGGAAGAGTCCTGCAGCAGAAGGCTTAGAAGAAAAATTATTAAATAAATAACTATTTTACAACAAACGAACAAAATTATGGTTAATAAATAACAATTCGTACCGAGACATAGACACGAAGATTCCCAAAAATTGATGGAAGCCTGCATTGATGTGACAGGGAAATTCACAAACATACATAAATATGTATTCTTGCTATATTTATATACTGCGGTTTATTAAATTCTAGACGGATTATTACGTATGAAGATATCACAATCCTGGCAGATTATCATAAGAGGTAAAGAAATTTGTAAAATATAAATTCAACCTATCCAGTCTGTCACTAGTTAATTCTGACCTTGAAATAAGTGAAGGCTGCAATAACACTATAAAGTTATCAGCCAATGAAATGTAAGAAAACTCTGTTTTTTTACATATTAAAAAATAAAATTTTAAGTTTCTTATGTTATACATTAAGTTTTTTACAAAAAAATTAAAGTCAAACCAAATTAATAGAGTAGTCAAAGCTAACTCATCGCTATGTATACTGCCTGGGAGGCAGTACAATAAAGGGTAGGATGGCTACGAAAGTGCCTACATTTTGGATGGATGGGATTATGTTGGGTTTCCATTGAATTTTGATGCAAGTGGCATGGAATATGCCATATATTTAATCATGGAATTATTACCTATTGTATTGGGGATCTACACTTGCTTTGTTGTGATTTGTTGAGAGCATCATTGGTTATGGTGGAAGAGTCGTTTCCTTCTATATTTTTTATACTGTTACTTTTACGGAGTTCCTATGGCTTGGGGGCATGTTTTGGGTTCCAAGAGAAGAAGATTACCCTTTGGGTATGGTAGGGTGGTTTTCGTCAACTAATTTTTTGTTGGCAAAGGAGGAAGCTGGCAAGGAGAAAGCTTAGAGCAATGACAACCATCATACATTGGTATATTCTTTTGGTGTGATTTTTTGTTTTGAATTGATACATACTTAAATAAAATATGTAAAATAAAAATGGTTTAATAGATAATAATAGCAAGTAACATTTATTATTTTGGAGTAGATTTTATTTAGGAGATTTTTATTTTTAAGTGTAGAGCAAATTTTGAATTTTAGAAAATCGATAACTTCCTAATTCCAAGTTTTTAGTAATTTTGAAAACATGAAAAAGTTTACTATTTAAGACTTAGTGTAGTTTTGGAAATAATTTTTTATGAATATAACATGATTTTAATTACTATTATGAGGATCCATGTTTATATGGCAAGGTTTATAATTTCCTTAAGTATTATTATTTTGGAGATATGTGAATGAAGAAATATTAACCATTACTCATTTAAAAGAATAATATTCCACACATCCATCATTTGGTTTATAAATAAAGGTTGGGAAAGAAGGGTTGTTCTTCTTTCATTGTTGATTTGAAAAGGAGAGGGAGTGGTGAAAAGGTCTCTATCTCAAAAACCTCCTTCTTCAATAGGTTGGTTGAGGGATTTCATTGTTAATTTAGAGGAAACCCTCCAAAGAAACCCTCCATTGATTCATAGTTAAGTTCTCCATTCACTTCTTTTAGCGTTGATTTTTTATTCATGGGATGGGGGTGGGGAGGAAGAGAAAAGCAGCATGTCTCTCTTTCTTCTCACACTCCAATCCACTTAGCCGTGATAATATAGTTGTTTGTTTTCTTATTTGATTATGCCTAATATTTTTAATTCAAATTATCAAATTTAATTTTTCTCATAACTGTATTAAATGTTGCATGAAGAGCAAGTTGTAGTCATCAATAATTCTCTCCATGATAACTCTATGCTACATTCTTGATAATAATAACATCTTCATTCATGGAGCCAAGTGATATGTTTCCAAAAGTAAGCATGTAGTCAATTTCACGCATGTCAAGATAGGCTTTCAAAGATTTGTTTTATCTCAAAATCTATGATTTGGGTTAGTGCAATTTTTGTTTCAGAGAATCTAAACATGGATATGAAAAAACCTAGAAAATATCTCAAGAACCCAAATTGAAATTTTGGAGATATATGTTGCTTATCAGTGTAATCATAGAATTTGTCAATTTTAGGCATTTACCTATAGATCCTCAAAGATTCTCCTTTTGTCATGATCTACAATGTGGGTTGACGTGATTTTTGGTATAGATAATCTAAACATGTAGATGGAAAAAATGTCCTCAAGAACCCAAATCATGATTTAAGAGATATCAATTATTTATCAGAGAAATAACAAATTTTTCTATTCACTTTTACGTTGATAGTTGTTTGTCTATTAGTCTTGAAAATGTTTTTTTGAATATGCATGAGAGTTATATTTGGTCAATGAATCATTTATCTTGTGTATTTCTTGTTCTTTATCATAGCTAATATGGAAATCTTTATGTGCAATTCCGACATTTAGTGTTACTGGGATGGATTTGGAGTTTAGGAGGTGATTTTATTTTCCATATAAGCCTTTCATCTCTCCAATTACTTTAAAGAGCCCTTAGTCTGAATCACACACAAGAGAGAGAGAGATCCCTCCTCTCAACCTTCGCATGGCCTTGAATAATCCATGCTACAATTAGAAGGGCACAATCCAAAGATGATGAAATCAATAAAACTCCATGTAAATAACATGCATATAATGGCTTAATTAATTGTATTTCGAAAACTTCACTATATATTAATTTCTAAACAACAATTTTGACAATATTGTATGGTGAAAGAGTTTGTAATATGTTTCTTATTTTTATATAAATTATATTTGTTTGTCGTTTAATAATTTAATAATGAAAATATAAAAAAATCATTTATTTTATTAATCAATAATAAAAATAGAAAAATTTAATAATGAAATATAAAAAATCATTTCCATTTTATTAATCACACAAAAATAGAATGTATATAATGAAAGTAGAAACATCTACCTTTGCTCAAAAAATCCTTCTCAATTGAGTTTAATTACTCAATTATAAATAATTCACATCATTATTGATCATTGTCCATAAACCTTTCGGGCATAATAAAAGAGAGTAGATTATGCATACATCTCTGAGTGCTAAATTCTTTGTATTAAAAGAAAAAAGGGGAGTTAGGATTTATATTTATTGTATACAAATATGGACATCAAAAGTTGGTGGAAGCATTAAAAGAGAAAGGCTTGAAACTATATATATATACTGTCAACTTTGATGCATATACTAATTATACTTAAAAAAATAGAGTTAAAATTTATATCCTTTGTTTGAAGGTTAACATCCAGTGGAAGTAAATGGTATAGTAAATAGAGGTAGGGAGCATTGTCCCAAGTAACTAATAGAAAATGATGACATATAATTGATAAAAGGACACTGTTCTCTACAAATTTGATAAATAATCTTGCAAGCTAAGGAACTAATTCCATCACATGTACTAGATAAGTGAATCAAATGACATGTCATTACAAAATGTTGCTAATATGAATTATTGGAGGCTGTCACTTATGTCTTCACATGTTTTTTAAAAATAGGGTTTAATTTTCTGCATATTCCAATTAAGTAGCTAGAGGATGCTACAAATGTGATCATACACTTCATGAGGTTTATGGTGGTCATAATACTTCTCACAAATTCTCACCCTCATCTCATGTCTGAATCTATGTAGTCTTGGTTATAATGTTAGGGGTTATGGGATTAGGGGATTAATGGGCAAGGGTTAAGATGATAGGTGTCAAGGATTTGGGGCAATGTACTAGGACTTAGAGTGACTAGACAAGACAATTGAGATAGTTAAGGTGAGATAAGATGAGACAACCAAGATGAGATGGTCGAGATGAGATGAGATAACCAATACGAGATAAGACAAAATGAGATGAATCAACACAAATGAGACAAAATGGATGAGGCTACCAAATACAAGACATCCATCCAACCAAGATAACATAAGACAAAATGAAACAACCAAAAACATGCAATTTTTATTAACAACTTATCTTTATTAAACATTTAACAAAAACAAAACTCCTTAAAAATAATTTCAACCACTTAAATAACATTGTAACTATACACAATATATTCGAAAAAAATACCATTAAATATTAAATTATAATTGTAAATACTAACAGTAATACTTCATAATATACATAAAATTTTTAAAGACAATGAAAATATTATCAAGAGTAAATAAATTATTCATAAAATACATGTTAAATTATATCAACATAATCATTTTAAAATACAATGTAAATATTATCCACAAATAAATGAATCATTCATAAAATGCATGTTAAATTATATCAACAAAATAAAAATAACATTCTAGGGTAGCTATAAAAAGTGAATGTTAATAGAAAGCCCATAGGCTTTTTTTTACCATAACTTAGATAGTAGATACAAATTGACACCATTTATTATTTTAATCTAGATAATAAACACATAAAATTATATCAACATAAACATTTTAAAAATACAATATAAATATTATCCACAAATAAATGAATCATTAATGAATTAATCGTTCATGAAATGCATGTTAAATTATATCAACAAAACAACATTAAAATGTAGAAAGTAGCTATAAAAAAAAATGCCAATAGAAAACGCAAAGCTTTTTTTATCATAACCTAGATAGTAGACACATAAACACCATTTGTTACCTAATCATGATAGTAGACATAAATAGACACCTTAACAAATGGATTTAAATAATTTTATATCATCTAAATTAACTTCATTAATAGAAAGATAGGGTTAGGTATCAACAAAAAGTGTTTTCACAACTAAACTCTTATAAAATAAAGTAAGGCTCATATATGAATGCTTAAAGCATTAATCCATTGAAAGACCACTAACTAACTAAAAAAATTCATATTTAAAATTATTATAATATTTCTTAAGAATAAATGGACTATATCTCTTGAAAAAATTAGATGGCTTACAAACACGTGCGTGATGCTTAAGGCCAAAGCCTCGTCTTACATATCATGTCTTACATTGAGTAAGATTATGGGCTTTTGGTTGGTGATCAATTTGGAATCTCAACTTTTATTATGAATTATTCATAATGTGTTGAAAAGTTGATTAGTATATTATTCAAATTTTTATTTTCTATCCAATTTGTTTGAATGGTTTTATTTAATTTGTTTGAAATTGATTCTATGAAGGAATTTTTTTTTTCTGGTGTACAATATCATAAAATGGATTTTTGCTAATACTCATGTGATACTTTTATATCGGCATTTATTAATTTGACATTTGGTAAAACAAATAATAACAAAAATGTATCATAAATCAAATATTTCAATATCCATCTTAAGTAAAATAGTGGAGTTGACATGTGAGGATTTAAAAAAAATTCAATGTTGATCATGAACAAAATATTTCAACATCCACCTTTAAGAGAGAAATTCTTATTTAGTTGATAGGTTCTTTTTTACTTCTCACTTTGAGGGAAATGTGTAATTCTTTTAATACTTAACATGGAGTTACACAGCATCTAAAAATATTATTTCAATGTGGGTCAGTCAAAATATTTCAATGTCCGTGAAAGTAATTGAAAGTAAAAAAGTTTCTTACTCCAAAAAAATAGGTGCTTTCTATTTCCCAATATAAAGTAGATGTGTAATTCATTCAATGTTTAATATGAAGATTACATCTGAAATTTTAAATAATATTAATAATAAAAAATATTTTAATGTATAATATGTGACATAAATAAAAATATTTATATATATATATATAACAATTAGAAATTTTGATATATTTAATATAGAAATTACATATAAAATTTTAATAAATATTAATAAATAAAAAAATATTTCAATTTTAAATAATATTAATAAAAAAAACATTTCAATATGTAAAATATGTGTGATATAAATAAAATATTTCATATATATATATAAAAATAAATTGAAATTATAAAAAATTTCTTATGATCAAAACATTGGAATGGTGCGTTGTTGAAAATGAGAGATGTGTAAATATCCAATAGGAAGTTGACAGTATATATATATATATATATATATATATATATATATATATATATAACATGTCCCTTTAGCAAAATGTTATTTTTATCTGATCATTTTATAAAAAGTTTTCCATTTCAATTTCTGTTTGCAAAAACACCAAGAAAATATCACAACAAGATTAACTCGAATTCCAAAAATTCGATGTAATTGCAAGAGATTTTTGGACATGGCCAACAAGGAAGAAAGTACCCTGGTTTGGAGACAGTGAACAAATATAGCGTTACTATAATTTCAAGTAAAAGATTCAGGTTGAATGCTTCGATTGCTTCACATGAAATAGCTTTCATAAAGCCTAAGGATTTTGATAAATTGCTTGCTTTGCTTGCGTTCTTCAATTTGTGTCAAATTCGGTCTTCTAGCTACTTCTGAAAGCATATAAGCTGCACTTTCGAATTTCCAGGCTTTCAGCATAGCTAGGCTTCCTTTACAGCTTTGAAAACCTTTTGATTGCATCAGCAGCCCCTTGTGAAGATTCCGGAACGGGCATACCAGATAAGAATGTTACCCTCGAAACTGCCATCATAGATTTCTCGGGTAAAGTGGAAGTGTCTATTTTTGACGAAAACAGGGAGGCAGAGATCTTCCACAGCTTCACTTCCCATACCTGCCATTGTCAAATTCAGTACATTGACATAACTATTACTCGCCATTAATAATAAGAATTATTGTATGAACCGTGGAGGAGGAAAAGGATACCAGTTATTGAACTAGACATAAGAAGAAAAAACTTAACAGAGAAAACCCAAGGATATAGGCTATAGATGATATGAAATGGCTGGCTGAATAAGAATTATAGGACTTTTCAGATCGTATAAGCTTTACAGAAATTATAGGCTAGTAATAGGAAAGATAAAAATTGTTTCAATCAAAAGTTTTGGAGCAAATATCTACTATTTGATTTTTATTTTTTTTCAAAATTTTACTTTCCACATTTTGTGGATGGTAAGAATGCTATACTGTAATCTCATGGAAAGAATGCTAAATTGTAATTTCAGAGAGACAAAGGAAGACAAAGCTTGAACTCATGACCTCCTCATTACCAACAAAAAATTGTACACAAGTCTCACCAATTATACTATACCATAGGACTCTAAAAAAAACTGTCATCATGAAACTCACACAATACCACTTATACTGCATTACCGACTGGATGTGCAACACCAGTACATGTAGACACACGAAATTAGTCGTCCAAGGGCTTGATAAACCCATTTCTTTTTGGTATTCGACTGCCAGTAGAGAACATTAATTGAATGAAGGGATTTTTTGGGGTTTACAAATTTGATAAAAATCTAGATTTTTTTTTTAAGGATTGAGCAGAGTTTTACTATAATTGATTCATGCATGAACAATCTTTTAAATCTTTTTATTTAATTTCCAAACAATCTAATTTTGTGATGTAATTGTTGGTAAAATTGCAATTTGTCCTTATTTAAATTGTAGTTTTGAATGTATAGATGCATCCAGCATCATGAAAACCTCTTAATTTATCTTGATTGTGCAATCTCAAATATGTACAATTCAATTCTAAATTTTTAATTAGATTTTGGGCAAAACTGATAAAAAAACTCAACAAAAAAATTCAAACAATAGAATGTTTAGACTATAGCAAGGAAATTATATATTACCTGATTATCAATTTTGAATGCATAGATATATTCAGTACCCTGAAAAAACCCTAAACCACTTTTATTGTGCAATCTCAAATATCTACAATTCAATTCTAAATTTCTAATTAGATTTTGGCCAAAACTTTACAAAACTTCACCAAAAAATATTCAAACAAAGAATGTTTAGACTATTGCACTGAATGAATTTATGTATGATCCCAAAAACATCTTGCAGAGGGGTGAGGTTGAACCGAAAAACAGCTTGAATAGAGGTGAGGCTAAACCGTAAAAGCTCATTAGTTTTTTTATAAATTTCTAAATACATACTAATTTAACTTGGGCCTTCCTTCTACATCAAACTTTAATGCAACTGGAATAAGAGCCTCACCTTCCCGCTAAAGAGCAATTCATTTTGTAATTGGAATTAATTTTTTTTGATATATGCTTTTGAAGTATTTTGTTAACTCCAGCATCTCTTCCAAGATTGATAGTATCCCCACATTTTTATGATGAGTATAGACAATGAATTGAAAAAAACCAACCTGGATTCTCTTGCCTACAGTAATGGGCTTAGCCTGTGCATAGACATGCTCTCCCAGAGCTGCAGCTCTCAAATGGTTGATATTGAGTTGTAGACCTGCAATTCTCTGAAACCCAGAAGCAGTATGTGCCCCCACGCTGGCTAGACTCTCTGAAATCAACGCAGACACCCCTCCATGCAATACCTTGAAGGGCTGTTACAAACACAAACCAAATACATTGAATGGCTGTTACAAATACAAACCAAAAAAGGTAAATAAAAATACCTAATATTTCTGGATCATTAATCTTGAAACCAGATGAAAGCTGTAATCTAAACGTTTTATGTTAACTTTTTTTTGTTTCAGAGATATTTACTTGAAATCTAACGAAAAAAACCAAACGTTTTATGTTTTGACTCTTTTTTTCAGAGATATTTACTTGAAATCTAACGAAAAACACCAAAACATGAACATAGAACACTTAAAAAAAACCCAATAATTACAAATGAAATGAACTGTTCTTCATGGCCATACAATGCAAATTTCCATCACAATTATGAAAAAATCAGAGATAAGAAGCAATCATTTATACCTGGCAGCATCTTTCCGTGACTGTAAACCTTCCTGAAACGCATTCCCCAGTGATTGACTCAACTCCAAATCCAAATGCATCTAGCGCAGGATCTAATGTCATCGATTCCAGTTGGGCTTCCGGCATTAGTTGTCTCTTCACCGATAGGCGGCCTTTGGATTTACAGATCATACCAAATTTCTACTCCACCAACGTGTCATTCTCATTTCAACCACCTGAACGTTAGTGGAATTAGGTAGACGGCACATTTCACATGGACCAGCACAAATTTTATAGCCGGAGCACAGATTTTCACTGCTAAATTTTGCTTAGCCAAATTTAGAGGCGAATTATTTCTCTTGTATATCTCCTTTCTCGGCCGAAAGAAAAGACGAGACCGACCGTACTGCAAGCTAATGACGTGGGGAGCACTTTAAACGATTTTGGTTGGTTGCCTGAAATTGTGAATTGTTCAGCTGTGACAAAAACGTGTGCTAATATTCCTCTCAGACATTAATTGATAGATTCTTTATTTTATCGACTAAACAATGAATTGAATTCAATATTCTACGATCTCTTGGATTGGTAGGTTTGGTTCAAAATTGAACACGTCAGAGCCCGTCGAAGGCCTTCTAGACGTGTGGGATTGAGTGGGATTGAGTGTCCTCGAGCCACCAAATATGAAGGGACTTGATAGAATATGGATTCGTATAGGAAAAAAGAGCGAAGGTGGTCTCATTGGTGGTGCAGAACAAAGAGAGGAACCCCATCATACCCATACCCATACAAAGGTAGATACTGACTGCATTTCTTAATGGCTTATGGTTGCCTCGCGTTATCTTCAGTGACCGATTTAATTATATGTTGCCCTAATCGCATGGCAAATATCATGCACTTATTAAAATTTTATTTGAAATACTGAAGCAACAATTTTTTTTTTTGGGGGGAGGAGGAATCTGATAAATTTTCTTGATAAGATCGACATTTTAACAGGTCTTTTGGGAATTTGATAATTTTTCTTCCTAAGATCCGACATTTTAATGTTTTTAATTTTATTTTTATTTAGAATACTGAAGCAACCGATTCCTTCTTAAAAACTTATAACTTTTCTCCTTAAGATCTGACAATTTTTAAATCTGAGAGTTCAATGTTTTTAATGAATTTTTTGAAAGTGCGGAATGTTAATTTATCCTAATACCAATCCTAAAAAGTTAAAATTATACTTTAGAATCGTATGTAGTGGTTGGTAAATGAAGAGGGATACTTAAAATTATACTTTAGAATAGTGTGGAGTAGTTGGTATGAAACATTTTATATTTAAATATGAAAAGGGATAAGGTGTTGAGATGTAAAAAAATATACATATTCTTAGTTTAAAGAATTTAACATATATTTAATAAATTAACTAAATTACATTAAATTATAATATTTTGTTTTAAATTATAATATTTTGTTTCAAAGTAAATTATGAGATAAGAATTTTTTAATCTTTGAAATTCTAATCATTCATGTTATTAAATTTTGAAAAAAGATAGGCATCAAAGATGGTGAGGAGGATAACAATCATTCTTCTCAACCACCGAGGTTACATGGACAGGTCCAAAAGAATTTTATAACTTATAATCTCAAAATTAAAGATAATAGGACCTACCCTATCCTCCTCATAAAAGAATTCATTGCCCCATTGACAACACACCTATTACTTAATGTATAAGAACAAGATAATCAACATTAAGAATTAGAGGATAGAGCATAAAAAAAAATTAAGATACTATAAGGAGGTGGTCAACCCTAATCTACAAATAAGATCAAAAGTATCTCTCTATTTTGACTAGCATAAAGAAGAAAATCAACATTGCTAAAATAAGAACAAACTTTCATGACATCTAATTGAGTGGGATAAAAATGAAAATCAACATTGCTAAAATATGAACAAACTCTCATGAGCTATATCCAAAAACTACATAGGAAAAATAAGAAAATTAGCATTACTATGACATGAGATGAAAAAATCTTCCATCTTTGAGACACTAATAGGGTTGAAAATGAAAAACATTTTCTCTTAGAGTGCCCACAATATCCCATCTTCCTAACCTTCTAGGTCATCAAAACTATGGTGATCTTGGAACACTTCTTTCAATGTTTTTCACACAAATCAATAACATTTAAAAAAATCCAAGTAATCTCTGACATTTCTTAAAAACTCATAGTAATTGCAAAAATGGACAATTTTAATTTTTTTTTTATATATATATATCGATTATCTTGTAACGTAAATGTATTTTTTGAAAGGACATATGGGCATCGATCCAAGTTAGATGACCATTATAATTTCGACCCTGTGAATCCTCAAGAAACCACATACCATATGAAGTGGAGAGCTCTTTGCAACTTGAGGGATTTGATCCCTCTTTATGCATGAGAGATGTGAGTTAAGATGGCTCTAGGTTAGTATTTTTTTAAATGCCAATGTAAGCTCTATATTAAACATTGAAGGAATTACACATCTCCCTCATACTTGGGTGTAGAAAGTGTAGTTTGACACAATACGAATTTTTTACTTTCAATTGCTTTATATAAAGAAAGATAGAAGAGATCCAAAATAAGTTTATAACTTGTAATCTCAAAATTAAAGGCAATGCACCATATCCTATCCACCTCATAGAAGTGAGCATTTCCCCCATTCAGAACACAACTATGATTAGGTAATTAATGTACAAGAACAAGATAAACAACATGGATAACAAGAGGCTCCCCAAAATTGCTTCAGATTATAGCCAAAATCACCAACTGCTAAAGAGGGATGGCATAATGATGTTAAGTCTAGGATAAATCATTGGGTAATAAAAGAAGATGATATTAAAAATATTGTTCAAACTAAATTTAAGGAGAATCTATGGTGGGATAAATAATTAGAGGATAAAAGAAAATTAAGATATTATAAGGAGGTGGTTAACCCTATCTTGAAGATAGAAGTATCTATGTTTTGACTAGTGTTAAAGAATATTTTTCATGAGCTAGCATAGTGACACTGACATTGGACAATCCCCAAAACACCATGGCGTGAAAGAATATGTCACGTTTGTGACACCAAGAAGGTTGAAGATGAAAACACTTTCTCAGAGTGCCTCACCATCATCATCATCAAAATATTTTAATTAACCTAGACACTGAAATATTTTTATTTCATTTTAATATTTCTTTTGAATGGCACATGTGAGAAGAAATTTCACATCTTCCTCATACTTAGAAGTAGAAAGCATTGAATAATAATTTTTTACTTTCAATTACTTTCTCTCTTTATATGATGATGATGAACATCCTCATCATCTCTCTCTATAGAAAGTTGATACAAAATTATTTTACATAAGGTTGAATTATTTTACTTAAAGTTGAAATATTTTGTTTTATGGTCAACATTGAAATATTTTTTTGTCATTAATATTTTTTTAAATGTTACGTGTCAATTACACGTATCCCTATGGAAAGTGCATTTTAATGCAATGAAATACATGGAACTTATTGAATGGATCCTTTATTAATTCCTCATAGATCATTAAAAAAACATTTTCTATTTTTGAGTAATGTAACCACCTCAATTCATGGCACTTGCTTTCCCCACTTCAAAATATGTTAATGTATAATTGAGATTGTTGTAAAAGTGAAATCTTATTACTTTGTAAAATAGATTTTTAATCTCTTTTATAAACCACAGTATCTCATTGTTTCTAGTACCTCTAAAAGCAGGGAGTATACTTTTCATTTGCATTGCACTAGTTCACTTTCACAAAATTAATTTTAATAAAGTTTTCAAATGTTAAAAAAAAACAATTTATTAAATTGATTTGAAAACTAAAAATTAATTTGTTAATTTCACTCATTCCATTTTCGCTTAAAGAGGTTATTGATGGGACATAAATATTTAAACCTGTAACTTTATTTTTAAAATGAAAAAACATTAATATGGAATTTTATTTAAAAATTCCATGTGGCAATTTTTACATGGCATTGTTGGCTCCCAAAATGATCCGAAAATGATCTTTTAAAGATTTTGGTTAAGTTTATGCATGAGTTGATATACTACTTAAGAATTAAGAGAAGAAGAATATTTTAATGAAATAATGTTGCATCCATCATAAAGAATACAGAACATAAAGTAAACATTAATAACAACAAACCATAACGCCAAGATTGTTAACGTAGTTCGGCAAGGTTGCCTACGTCTTCGGGCCTTTGTCTCAGTGGGAGAGGTTTTCTTATTAATCTTCAATGCTTAAAAAATGCATCATAAATGAATCCAATGGATTAAAACTTGGTCTGAATGTGTTCTACTCGACGTCAAGAATCCAACACAACCGATGACACTGAAAAAGGTTGAGCGTAGCTCTCGAAAATGGCCTAAGTTCGCTTCCTCAATGGCTTCCCTTCATAAAAATGGCTTGATCTTCCAAACTCTTCAACATTTTGTTGTTCTGGACCTCCTTGGACTATCAAAAACCTTTGGTTTATGTAGATTCTTAGTTGGGGGTCAAAATCCAACTTCCCCCCAAGATCTGGCATCTTTCTAGGCTCAGATCCACTATTTTTGGCGAAAAATCCACAAAAAACAGCAAAAAAACCATTAATATAAGGTCAAAACCCAAAATTTGGCAAAAAGTCTGCTTAAGCCCCCAGTTAGGGCGCGCGCACCCCCCTTTTGTGGTCATATGAGGGCCATGTGGCATAGTGCTAAGGGGCACACCTCCCTTAGTTGGAAAAGGTGCTTAAGTTTAAATTTCTGAAAAGTGTTTTTTTTTTCTCTAAAGTAGTAATTCGCCCTTTGTGGCTAGCTCATTGTGCTTAAGTCATTTGAAGAGGCAGGCCATGGGATTGAATCCTATGGAGTCCAAAAGTATAAATTTTACCTTTTTAAGGCCTTGAACATGATGACATGTGGCACCCTTGGATTGGACCATGTGTCAGCCCATGGTTGGCCAATCTTTTACCACATGGACTATCAAAACTTTGACACTTGTCATCATGAACCCTTGCCACTTGTCATGACCTAGTGATACCACATGTCGTCACTTGATGTCTGCCACTTGTCGAATTCAGAGGCTTCCACTTGTCGTAATTTGAATCTGCCATGTGTCACATGTTGAAGATGCCACGTGTCCCTTTGACCATTTGACTTTTTGCTGAAGAAGACCAAATTTTCCAACTGCCATAACTTTCTCATACGACTACTTTTTTTCGATCCGTTTGCGCCGTCGGAAAGCTTGCAACAAGGACTTCACGATCATGTCATTTTCTTGAGTATTTGAGAACTTTTATTTTTAGGCCTTTCTGGATCTAGTTGGATCACACCTCCCCACTGAGGCCTTTTGATCCTCCAAAAGGATATTAACCAGTCATCAAGTGCGAGATAGGCATTCCTACTTGTCCTTTGTATTTAAACTATGTCTTGTGAACTTGTCACATCATAATCAATTGGATAATAACCATGACAACTAAAATTGTATTGTTATCCATTTGAACTTGTTCACATCTTACTAAATCCACTACCA
>SNQJ01S0026997.1:208057-226442 GCA_010110895.2 Picea sitchensis | reverse complement strand
TCATGTGAAGTGGGAACATTCTATTGTCTGTCATTTTAATCCTTGCAATCACCACTTTACTAGGAGGAATATCAAATATAGTGCATACATTATTCTCAAAAGAAACTCTATAACCTTTTTGAGTAAGTTGTTCCACACTTATGGGATTATGCTTCAAACCAGGCACAAAGTAAACATCAGGAATAGTCTTCTTTCCACTATTTGTTATTACATTGAGTGCACCTTTTCCCATGACTTATACAATATTATCATTACCCAATTTAATTTGTGCTTTAACTGATGTATTCAAATCCTCAAACAACCCTTTATTTCCAGACATATGGTTACTGTAACCACTATCAAGAAACTAAATGTTACTTGCATTTTCTTGAGCTACATCACATGTAATAAACAATGTCTCAGAACTACTCTCAGAGAAATGTGCATTCTGCTTTCTCATATCTTCTTGTCTCTTTTGGCATCCATTTGCAAAGTGACCATACTTCTTGTAGTAATAACATTGAATCTTTGATTTGTCATACCTTTTAGATTCCTGATTGTGATTGCTTTCCCTTGAGTTGAAATTTTGATTTCTCCTTTCTCCTCGGTCTTGACTCTTTCTTTCTTCTCTTTGAAAATTATTTATTCCTCTTCCTCCGAAACCTGGATTTTCTCTTCCTCTGCCTCTGCCAAATGTCATTTGTGTTTTGAATGCATGCTCCAATGATGTATTGGCATTCCTGTTCAACCTGTCTTCATAATTTTTCAAGGAGTCAACCGACTCATCCATAGAATATTTAGTTAAATCTTTAGATTCTTCAATTACCACAACAATTGCATCAAATTTTCTAGGCAAACTTCTTAAAACCTTTTCTACAACCTTCTGATCTGCTAGCTCATCACCATTTTGCCTTATTTGATTAACCAATTCCATAACACGATATGTAAACTCATCTATTGAATCAGAATCTTTCATTTGCAAGTTTTCAAATTCCCTTCTAAGTGCTTGAAGTTTGGCAATTTTTACCTTGCTAGTGCCTTGATATGTCGTCTCTAGAATGTCCCATGCTTGCTTGGTTGTAGTGGTTGGTTTAATCCTTCCAAAAACCGAATTATCTAACGCTTGTCCAATTATCTGCAAAGCCCTTTTACTCTTTTGCCTATTTTCATCAAGCTTTTTCTTTTTATCAGCACTCAAAATAGACTCATCTTGTGGTTTAGTATAGCCATTCATTACTATATCTATTAGTTCATATGAATCAAATTCTAATTTCATTCTAAATGCCCAATTATCATAATTTTTCCTAGAAAATATTGGAATCATTAGCTGCCGAAACATGCTTGATGCCATTCTCTTAAAAAAAAATCAAGCCCCCCCCAAAAATTAATTTCCAGCAAAAAGTAGGCAAAACATTATAGAAGGTGAGTGCTACTCTTCTTCGAGCAACAACCACTGCACCAAATTATTTTCAAAATGAAAATACTCCCAATATAATGCCCAACTCTACTTATTCAATGCACAATTAACCAAGAATTTCTAAAATTACAACAACCTTTGTTTTATGCCGGTAAGAGGAATAGTATTAACTCCAACATATCAAAAATACAGAGTAAGATATACCCATGTCTATCTCATTCCCAAGCTTTGCTAAATCTGAAAAAAAAATGTATGTATTTCTGACCTTTATGCACTTGATTCATGGTGGAACAGAATCCTAGATGGATTGAAGGAGCTGAGAAAGATTACCAGAACAACCAAACTTAAAGTTGAGCAACGTGCCTGGTCTTCTTGCTCTTTCCACCTGCAATTAAATCAATACCAGCAGAATTAATTTCACGGGACTGTTACAGCCCTCAACTCCAATTCTCACGGATAGCACAACTCTCACGGATTTCTTGGAAGTTGTGACTTCCTCAGCTCTGCGTCTCTTTTCTGCAGAAGCTAACACTCACGACCCTCTGCTCACGGCCTTCACTGCTAACCTGCCCTTACGTCTCTCCTGGAAGTTGCGGCTTCCTCAACTCTCCAATCTTACTGCAGCTCAATGCACAGTGTGCCCTCCTGGAAACTCAATGCTATCCTAACTTTGATACCACGATGAGTGGGCTGAAGCAAAGGAACAATGTAATGCATAGAAAAAAAACGATTCTATTGCTCACTTGCTGAATGGTTGCATTGCTTTTGATTTTATAGAGAGAGAGAGGAAACTTCTGGAGCCTCCCGAAATAGTTTGGAGTGTCGGTGGAATGTTATGGAGTGTTTACGAGAGGCAGTGGAAGAACAATAGCGGTGGTTGAGTGGAAGGTTCTGATTTAATGGCGGTAGGTAGAAATTAACTTATTCCAACATATTTCACGTGGACGATTTTCAACTCGGTTGATTTGAAGCGCCAAGCAAAATGCAAATGTGTAGACATAAACTTACGTTGAGGACAGTGTGTAAACATAAAAGTACCGGCTAAAAACAGTTGATCACAATGCCACCGAAGCAGAGAGAAGGAACGTAGAGATAGGAAATGTTAGGAAGGCAACATGGAGATAGGAAATGTCAGGCACTGCAGAGAGACAACCTCGTGGCACACTGAGCACAAAAAATGTCAGGGTGAGAAAGGCAACGAAAAATAGAAAATGTTAGCTGCTAATTGGGACCAAATATTCAAAACAAATATAACAAAATAATGCATACTTCATTTTCATAACCAATAGAAATGCACATAAGTAAGAATATAGAAATACACGTAAGTAGGGTTAGAAATACACATAAGTAGGGTCTTTTTAAGTTTCAAAATTAAAGTTATTAAAAAAACTTTGGATAAAATGTAGGTCAATCATCCATTAATATAAATCAAATATGTGACTCATCACTATAGTCCATGCACTACCCTTTGCCGGACTAATATATTTTTTTTTAAATAAACAAAACAATAATATTATATTTTTTATTTGTTTAAAATTAAATATTTATTAGAAATTAGCATTGTAATAATATTGAAATTGTAAATCAGAAAGTGTCATCTTGAAGATTCAAATTTCCAAAATTCAATAATATTGAAATTGTAAATTAGAAAGTGTCATTTAAAAAATTCAAATTTCCAAAATTCAAATCCATTTTTTTTTTAAAACTTTAAAAATACAAGTAAATTCTTCACTCATTTCTCATCAAAATCATTAACATACAAACAAACGAAATAAACACATTATAATTAAAATGTTATGAATAAATGAAGGATTTAAAAAGTACCAAAACAATATATTGTTCATAAACTTTAAAATCGAAGAATGTTTTAATAAACCAAATATATTTATTTTAAAACATTGTAAATATTCATCCGTTGTTAATGTATCATTATTGCATAATTATTGATATCTCATTATTGCATAGTATTTGACGATATTCTACTTAATAATAGAGAAATACAAATCTCTATTCTCAATCTTTAGTCCCAAAGACGAGTCAAGTGTCTTTCTCACAAGGAGAGTTTGTATTCAACTTTTAATTTTATAAAACTAATTATATTAATATAAAATTGTATATTTTATTTTTTATGTTTTATATTTTTGATATTAATTCCATTTATATATTTAATTAATAATATAGAAATTCAATTTTTGTATTTAACATTTAATTTTATAAAACTAATTATATTAATATAAAATTATATATCTTATTTTTAATATTTTATATTTTTGATATTATTTTATCAAATAATATTTTTAAATTTTAACTCAGGATTTTAATGTACACCTATATACACCATATAGGTATTACAAATTCCATTACACTAATATGATAGACACTACATATATGTATTACAAATTCCATTACACTAATATGATAGACACATAGACACTTTCTCTTGGTTTACCTAGCTCATAGATCAACTTTTGTTGGTAATTATTTACACATTATGATTTGGTAATTTAAGAACATTATTATTATGATTATTTACACTATAAGATTCTTATAGATTTGATAATTTTCAATAACATCCTTCACAAAAAAGAAAAGGCTCCGTGGATATAATTATGGCAATTTTGGAATAGCTTGCACAATAAATATATAGCCATAACATGAAGGGCTATCACAAAGGGTGTCTTTATAATTGAAGGGTGTCTTTATAATTGATATTTATAGTTATATCCATTAAAAAAAAAGATCAAAGTTTAAAAAATAACATTATTAAAGTTAAATTTGTATATTTGTTTGAAATAAAAATAATATCATGAAAATAAAAGATAAAAAATGTTTTAAATTTTTTATTAAAATTTAAAATTTGTAAAAGATATTAGAAAATAAGATGATAGAGAATTTTATTTATTTTTTATACAATTTAATTTATATAATATTTTAATAAAAATTTATATATAATGATGATGATTAATGTCAACTCAGATTGGATTGGTTTATCATACTTTAAGAGGGTAAGGGATTACTTGCAATTCTTTACAATTTTGTTTATGTGCTTAGAAAGAATTAAGAGAAGCTTTCCAAGATCACCATAGTTTTGTTGACTCAAAAGGTTAGAAAGGTTGCTACTATGACAAATATTTTGAAATTGAGATATAGAGTAGGCTAGACAATCTAAGAGAAAGTGATTTTCATCTTCAACCTTCTTACTGTCAGAAAGGTGACACACTTTTTCATCCCAAGCAATTTGAGGAATTGACCAATGCCTAATTTCAATATGGAGCTCATGAGAATTTTTTCTTATCTTCGCAATGCTAATTTTTTTCTTTACACTTGTCAAAAATATAGAGATAATTTTGATCTTCTAGTTTAGGGTTGATTACATCCTTATAATACCTTAAATTTATTTTTTCCTCTAACTCTTTATCACACCACAATTTATCAAATTTTGATTTGATGATATTCTTAATAGTATCCTTATTCTGCAAAATGGTGCCTTCCATGATTCCCCAATAGTTTAGCAAAGACCGACCATATTTATTCCATCCTCGCTTGAGTCGATGGTGGTTACGACTAGATTTTGAAGCAATTTTAGGAAGCCTCTTGTCTTCCATGTTGTTTAACTTGTTCTTATACATGAGGTATCTAGAAAATAGTCATGATCTCAATGGGGGACAGGATTGTCTCTAAGAGGAGGATGGTATAGTGCATATTGGCTTTAATTTTGAGATTAAAGGTTATAAAATTATTTTGTATTTTCTCTATCTTTCTCCATGATTCACGAGAGATACTACATACCCATAATTCACATCCAGAAAGAATAACAGGTGTAAAAAGAGTCTCAAAGAGGATTTTCTTCTTATCCCATACCCAAAGATCGACTGATTTACAATTGTTTTCAATCCCATAATAAGCTTTCAATGCCCTACTAATCCTTTTCTCAGTGTTATAATTCCAGTTGAGCTTGTGGTGAATATTGATTCCAAGATATTTGTATGAATTCAGTTCCTCCATGTTGTTATCATCATATATGAAGGTATCATAAGTGATCTTATTGGATTTAATGATCACGACCTTAGGGTGAAATCATGAATCTTGATAACACTTTTGTGAGAATCAGGTGGGGAAAATTGGTAATAGGACTTGTTCAATTGAACTATTTTTCTTTTTGGTAGAACTATTAAACTTTTTCGACCGAACAATAAATCTAACGGTGTCATCGAAGCCCAATAAAATTTTAGTCAAAACTTTTTTTCGGCCGAATGATAAATATACGGGTTATCGAAATTCGAGCCACCGAATTTAATATCCCCAAAAATATTAGAATATTAATGTCTAAGTGTGCTTGGGAATAAATTTCCGTTTTTGGAAATTATTTTCCATTTATGGCAAATTCGAATTTGGAATTTGATTATTGTAATTAATTATTTATGGCAGTTGGGAAAATATTTGACTTTCCCAACTAACTTATTTGATTGTGAAACATGTGAAAGACAAACCCTTTTATAAATTAAATGTTGGAATACAAATGGAACAATGAGGTTAAAAATAGTTGACCATGAATCCATGAGTGGGGAACAAATTTGAGTTTCCTCAAGACTAATTTTTACAAGTGGAAAATGAGGGATTTGACCACTAGCAGCCCCTAAAAATCAGGGATTTGTAAAGCTACGAATTTCCCAAGGAGGGAAGGAAAGACCTAGGCACAAGATGCATATAAATACAACATATGGAGGAGGTAGGGCATTTCTTAGTATGTTGGAGAAAGGAAACCACTTGTTGTTATGAACATTATTAGTGTGAGGCAAGAGAATTTTTGATCTATGGAAGGTGATTGTAGAAAAGGAGGATCATTTCAGTTTGTCATTATGGACTCATGGTCAAGCTAGGGGGTGAACAGGGAAACTAAACTTGGTTGTTCTATTCTACAGTTGGGTGGAACGTGGTTGTTCCATTTGTGTCCCAGCATCAGATTTTCAGATATGTATATTTACTTGCATTCTTGTTAATATTCTGTTGATTATTATTTGTCAGGTTTGAGATGGTTTATGTGATGATTGTATATACATATATATGTGCTCACTTGGCAGAAATAGCATACATATTGTATGTTCTATTTACTCAGGAAATAGGGTTATACATATATAGATAACCATATATACACATATATGGAATCATATATGGAATCATATATAAAGAAATGAAAGAACTATTGTATGTTCCTAATAATCATTAAGTAGAATTATGCATATATATAAATGACTGTATGTACACAACTGTGTATTTGTACAACAAGAAAGGATAGAACCGTGGTATATTCCTAGTGATCATTAAACATGGTTATGAATGACTGTGTATACTTATGTATATGTTTTCATGCACAAAGAAAAGATATAACTGCTACTATGTTCTTATTAACAATTGAATTAGATATACATTGAATGGCTATTTCAGATATGTACAAGTACCACAAGGAATAGATTGAAAAAATAACAGTCCTCTTATATGCTTACATATTCTTTATATTATCAATAACCACAAAAAATAGAGAATTTAGTAGTCTACAAATGTATGGAAAAATAGTTGTTACATTAACCGAACCTTGTTCAAAATGGTTTCAAACTCTGTATATTCAACTGAAAATAACTACAAAACAATATGTGTGTCCATGTGATCATGGTTCAAATTATTACAGTGGAGTACCAGAGGTCAAGGACTCCATTACCACTTGTAGACAATATCTAAGAAGAATTGCTTAAACTCCAAGATCATAACTCGAATATCTTTTCGAGCGAGAATGCTTTGCTTGATCCGTTTTTCTCATTGTTATAACCTGCAAAGGAGAGACAACAATAGGTTTAGTAAACTATGCTAAGTAGTTAATGGAAAAAAAAATAATAAAACAAGACGAGACAATACTTAGCTTGAGTTCAACATAGAATCATCTCCACTAGAACTTGTGCGACAATCTATCCACGATCCAAAGGGGTAGGAGTGGACCCTAAATCAGCTGATGGGTACCCTTGCAAAACAAAAATGGGCTCCATCACTAATTAATGTAATTGATATTAATGCTTTTGTATACACAAGTTGTAAATTATACAATGATAAAGTAATTACACAAGTTATGAATTATACAATGATAAAGTAAATACACAGAGCACAAATGCGAATCCCCACAATTGGTAAAAACAATGCCTTTGTATATACAGAGCGTAAATTATGATTTACACAATGCTGTATAAATTACATAGAATGTAAAAAAAATTAAGACAGATAATCCCATAGGGCGCATTTATGAATTCCCCGTATGGGTAAATAACAATTCACATACACAAAGAATTGATTTATGAGTTACCAAAGGATTATTATTTATACATGCAGTGTAATAACGATTTTCCATAGAGGAAACTCAATTGTAATTCAAAGGACATAGACAGAGTACGAGTAATGTCTAACTATTTTCTATGTATAATTCGAAATTAAATTACGAATTTCTATATAAAACACAGAGGGAAATTTTACGAATAGAGGGTCGATGTTATGAGGTATATATATATATATATATATATATCTTTTATTCATAAATATACATAAAGTCAATTATGAGAGAGAGGGTTAACAATTGTCCGATATGTATTCACTGTACAAACACCAAAATGTAAGTCACAAACAGAGGGTCGGGGATTGATATATATACACATATAATTATGTTATATAAATACAAAGTGAAATATATGACCAGAGGGTTAAAATTTATTGATACATATTCACTGTAGAAAGAAAGGAGTGCAACGTTACGAACAAAAGAGTTATTTTTTCCACACTTTTATGCGAATGTATATATGAGTTTATACAAAGTGGAAATGAAATTACACAGATCACATCAACAAATCCCATAGAAGTCTATCATATATGGATTTATTCACGCAGAGTTAAAAATATGAGTTACACATGGTGGGAACACAAACACAGAGAGAAGAACTCTACAATGAATAAAAAGAAAAATATACATTTATGCTTTCGTAGGGTACCCATTACAATTTTCCACAGAATGCTAACACAAATTCCAGAACTTACTTATGAATTTCATAGTGTTAATATATCTCCTACAGGGTATATATTTACGAGATTTTTCCACAGGGAAGAAGTAAAACAATTATGTGTAAATGGTAGGGTTAACATTGCTATAACGGTGGATATAGGAAATTGCAAAAGAATACCAACATATAATTGTTAAAACGTTTGTGACCAAAAGATAACTGTAAGCCATGCAGATTAGAAGAGCATTAGCCAACCTAGGAAATACTCTAACCCCAGTCTCGAGAACTTTAAAACCAATAAGAGCCCCACGATGAAACATTTATGGAGGATAAATGCTAATACATTTCCAAACCAAGTTGTATTCATGAGTTACAGAGTACTAGAGCAGTGAAGTCTTTCTCACCTTGCCCAGAAGAGGAACCATAAATGAATTTCCTTCTCTCATTGTGGTTTACTAGAGCCGAGATTCCATTGTCGCCGACCATGTAGAGTAGGGGAAAGGTTAGCTTGCAGAGAAAAGAACATTTTTGTGCAAAGACAATCTTTACAATGAGCAGGGCAACATTTTTGCATAGAAACAATCATTACAATGAGAATTACCTCCGGTCTCGTTAGAGGAGTAACGCGGTGGGTATGCGCTAGTACCCTTTCCATGTGTAACCATGGATATGGCGTATTTACATTGGACGTCGTGGTCGAAGTGTCAATTCCAGGAGGTATAGGTGAGGTCTCCATTACTGGTTTAGTCAGGGGTTAAATGTCGGACTAACATCCTCCATTAAATAGTTTTCAGACCAATTTATTCTTGGGTCGTGTTTCTAGTCAGTTAGGGTTACGAACTATATGTGTGTAATGGTATATGCTCACCCCTCCAAGATAAGGGCATACTTCGTATGGTTCCCAACTTGTTAAACCTTATGATTAATGACATGTATTGTTGGGGATGTTGCTAGCGATATGTTAATATTGTAGTATTCCTATGTGTTAAATGATAACTATATCGTTGGGATAAAGTCGTGTCGCGATAGTATAATGTATATTAAACGTTATACAATATAGTGGATAGGTTTAATATTGTTATATATGTTAAACAATATATTTATGATATGGATAGTGTGGCATATAGTATCCATATATTATATGGTGTTTTATATTATGGTAAACGATATATGCATAAGTATGTTGATATAGATAGAGTTAAGATTATGATAGGTTATGTGATAAACTATTTATATATACCTATTGATATGGATAGTGTTAGCACTATGGAATCCATATGATATTTACTTAGTAAACTATATGAATGTATGTCAATATGGATAAGTACTAGTGGTTATGGGTAGACTATAGGAAAGTCAATAGTCTTCAGGTTATTGCGCACTGTGACTTTCTGTATAGCATAATTCAACACAAAAAAGGTAGATAATCGAAGGGCTATGATAGCCCTGATCGTGATTGCACTAAGTATAAAATAAGCATAAGTTTTCATATCCAATAGCGATGATAATTCTACTATGCTTACAATAAAGGAAATAAAATTTTGTTTTGACCAAATGTTGAAGAGTCAAGGAGTTTGAATGTTCCCTAACAATTTTTATTTTTTTTTTGGGAAATTTGGGGTTCATTACACCGGCTACATGGGCCAGATTTTTTTTCTGACAATCACATGTTCGATCAAAAATGGTTTTCATATGAATATATTGGCTCAACGGGAAAAATATTTCGACCAAACATATTTTTGACCGAAAAAATTATTTCGGTCGAAAGTTTGTTTTATACATAAAAGGATGAATTTTTCTCTCAACATTTCATTCAACAATCATTTACCCAAGTGATCTTCCATATTCTTTCCATCATTTACATGTCATTTAACTGCTATCTCGTCATCCTTCCCGCCATTCCTATCCCATCATTGCTTCCATGGACGACACTAGTGGACAACTTGGGCATGCGAGAGACAGATTTGAATAGTGTAGGGCATGTGAGGGGCGAGCAACATATGTTTAAGGTAAGTATGTTTTTCTATGTAAATATTCCTTGCCATGAACTATTGGTTAATCTTTGTGCCTTGAACTATTAGAAATGTGAATGAAAGTTTTCTAAGAAATTTAATTTTTTTCCAACCATTGTTTCATGCACCTTGTTCAACTATAGTCTCTTGTCCTTGAGCTCATTTTTTTGACCGAAAAAAAATTATAAATAAATTTTGTTGTCTCATTTTCATTCCTTGTGTCCCGGGTACCTCTTGAAAAAAAAAAAATTGTTGCCAAGAACATTATGATGCAAATTCGTAATGTCACCTGTAGGAGCTGTCTGAAAACAAAATAGAAGAAAATTTGTTGTTTCTCCATTTATATCTCTTACATGTAATTCCTCTACTTTATTTTGATAACATGTAAATTTCTCAAAACACTTATGTGTATATTCCTAAGTTGGAAGTTCTCTTCTCTCATAGGTTACAAAAATCACAGTATCACGCTTTTATAGGGAATAAATTGGTATGGTCATCATGGAATTCCATTTATCTCGTCTCCCTTGTCATCCTTCATATCCATAGATCCTCCTATACACCACTTTCTTTCTCAATTACTAATCCAAATATTTTACAACTATTTGAATCTAAATCTATTTAAGGGGATTTCAATTCATCAACTAAATCAATTTCTATGGCATTATCTATTGAACAATGGTGTTTATATGGTTATTATGCTTAGAAATTAATGGTATTCTAACTGTTACAGTTTGAGAATCATCAAATTTTCTACATGGTTAACATGTATCTTGCACAAAATTAAATTTCTTTGAAAATTGCCTTTCCTTAATTTTTATTTTTATGAGTTGTAAAATCATTTATTTGTCATTCTTATTTATAGCTATGGAAATTTTAAGGTATGTAGATATGAACATTTCTCATCATTTTATAGTAGTGAGAATATTTGACTTACATTTGTTTCCATATTAAAGAAGGGAGTTGAAAATGATGAAATCTATAAGAAAATCACAAAAAATAGCCATGTAAAAGACTAGAGGAGTATCTAGTGTGAAAGTAGAATCCACTTAGATTTTTTGTTGAACAAAAATGAATGTGGGTCATATTTACTTATTGATATACTTTGAAGGAAAAGTGTTGGTAGATATTGTACTATGATACTTTCCATTCAAAACTAATGCATCTATGTTTTCATAGAGAGTAGTGAGGTACATCTACAAGCGAGATATATGTACAAATTTAGTAATGCTAGCAAATTAAATTGAACAAAAAATTAGATCTGTAAAAACTAAGAGTAATTTGTTTTTACAACCCAGGTAGATATGTCATGTCTATAACAATAATATTCTATAGCCAATTAGATGTGTCAAGTCTATAACATTGATGTTCTATATCTGAAATAGATGTGCATCTACATCCGAGAGATTTTTAGCTTCGTTTATTTTCGAACCTTCTCCAGATTCTTAATAAGTCCAGGTTAATATGGATCTAGGCCACTTAAAGATAAGCCTTAGATTGCAATTTTTTGTGGTTAATATCAATTGGAACACAATAGATATTTTTAGCCATGTAAATAATGTTTTTTTCCTTTCATGGTGTGATGTTAACATTAGTTTTCCTAGCATAGGATGTGTTAGTGCTAACTTCTATTTTTGTGAAGGAAAGACTGCTCGCAAGTTGCAAGAGTGGCCAACTCCATCACAATAATATCCATTCTACATGGATGAGTAAAGGCAAGAGTGACCAAGATGCAAATATCTTGATTTCATAATGAAATCATAGAATTATCTTCGAGGTGTGATGCTCAATTTGGAAGTTTCCTTTCATATTGAACAATTTGCTTTTCAATATGAATGAAGTTCATTTTGAGCATTCTACATTGAAAACAATTCTACTAATCTTCTAATTAGCAATTCCTATGCAAGATTGTACCATATGTACTAATGTCCCATTCGATTATGAAATTATGTCCAACACTCATTTAATATTTATTTTTTTGTAGATAACAAGGTAACACAATTGGTAGAATAAAGGACTTCATTGTATTTTTATATTTGATGTTTGAATATTGGATTTTCACTTTTGTATACCATCCAAATTAATGATAGGTCCCCAAAAGAAATTCAGCTTGATTTGATAATGCCTAAATTTTTTAAAATTATCTAGATCATACCTAAACTTCCTCTTTCTATGGAAGTTTAATTCTTGTCACTCACATGGATATTTTTCTAATGGCATACTGGATATGATAGTCCATCCATGTTTCTCCCAGTTGTGAGAGGATGAACTTCATGGTTGTTCCTGATGCATCCATAGTTTTTCTTGTTCCACCCTTGATGACAAATATTAGTACATGTGTAATCATGTTCCTAAGTGAGTGTGTCAATCCCTTTGTCCTCCAATTTTTCGATATGCTCCTCATGTAACATGAACTATTTTTCATACATGATGGATATACACCTACTTACAAAATATAATGTCTCCCACTAACGAAAATAAAGGGTGTGATCATGTCATTATCCTACCATAACTATGACTAACTACTTCTTGGTTACATGAGTAAATTCTAACAAATTTCCAACAAAAAATAATGCAAAAACAACACATTTTTTAATTTCGTGTATAGAACGAACTTCCTCCTCTAAACATGAGATCCTTACCCATATAGGGGAAACCAAGATTTCCATATCTGCACCAAAATCAAGGGTCCAGTGGGAAATAAACATTTCCTTGGAATCCATTAAGTATGGACCTAATCTAAAAAATCTAATCTCTCTCCCCTTTTTTGTCAAATAAGAAAAGAAACAAATACCTTTTACACAATAAATAACTTGACATGGAATATCCCAATGTTATGTGGCCCATACTTGAAATTATCTAGTTGTTAAAATAATTATTTTATATTTACTTTGACTCATTATCCAATCAATAATAAACCTTAGAGGGATAATATATTTTTTCACTATTCTATCCTTATGTAGAATTTCCTATGACATGACATTCCACAAACATTTAACTAGCAAGGGTTTTAAAAAAGAATGAATATTTTTCAACCCCCACCCTCCTTTACATTTTGGTTGAGCTATAAAATTTCATTTGACAAGTGGTTCATCTTTTCATTCTGTGTTTTCCAATCCAAAATAATATAAAAACTTTTCTCCTAGTGTTCTCTAGAACTCCCTTTTGGAATATAGGCTAGTGTATGTCATTACAACCAAGAGTTGAGTTGAGTTGGTTAGTTGGTTAATTTTTCCTTTATGTTTTCATAGGTTAGTTTCATTGTCAAGTAATGCTTATGTGCTTTAGGGACATGTTTCTTAGTGTGTATGATTGACGGTGATCCTCAAATGGAAGCACACACTTTTTTATAGAAGTCTTCAATTTGTTTTAGGTTCCATACCTTTCTTAATATACTAAGAAAATTGGGATTGACACTCTTGATTTTCAATATGAATAGCCACCAGATTAAGAATGGAATTGGTTTGATGTAAATTAAAATATTGTCAATTTAAATTGACACATTTTTCTTCTGGAATATCTACACTGAAAGTCCACAAAGCATTCCACCACCAAGCATCCCCTTTTTGGAAAGTTTTTCAATTCACAAAAAAGGATGAGAAAAAAAAATTAGTTGATCAAATAACTTAATAATTTACTCATCATTCTCTTCATCAACACCGACATTCAAAAAATTCAATCGATTGATTAATAAATTTCCTTTATCTTTTCATGGGTTAGTTTCATTGTCAAGTAATACTTATACACTTTAGGGACATGTTACTTAGTGTGTATGATTGATGGGGCTTCTTGAATAGAAGCATGCACTTTGTTATAGAAATATTCAATTTGTTTCAGGCTCCATACCTTTCTTAATATAAAAATAAAACTAGGATTGACACTTTGGAATTTCAATATGCATAGCCACTAGAGGAAGAATGGCATTGGTTTGACGCAAATTAAAATATTGTCAATTTGATTGACATAATTTTCTTGTGGCATATACATTTAAATTACACAAATCCATCCAACACCAAGAATCCCCTTTTTGAAAATCTTTTCAATTCACCAAAAAGGAAACAAGAAAAATGAACAGTTTATCTAATAACTTAACAATTTACTCATCTTTCTCTTCATTGGCTTCGACATTCAAAATGTTCAATCGAGCAATTCATTTTTCCTTTATCTTTTCATAGGTTAGTTTCATTATCAAGTAATGCTTCTTAACTTTAAGAACATGTTTCTTAGTGTGTATGATTGACGGGGCCGCTCGAATGGAAATATGCACTTTATTATAGGAATCTTCAATTTGTTTAAGATTCACTACCTTTCTTAATATACTAAGAAAACTAGGATTGACACTTTGAAATTTCAATATGAATAGCCATGAGACAAAGAATGGAAATGGTTTGATGTAAATTAAATATTTTTAATTGATTGACATAATTTTCTTGTGGCATATACACTAAAAGTCCACAAATCCTTCCACCACCAACCAACCCCTCTTTGGAAAATTTTCCAATTCACTAGAAAGGATGAAAAAAAAGTTAGTTTATATAATAACATAATATTTTTGTCATCATTATCTTCATGACATTAACATTCAAAAAGTTCAACCGAGAAATTATTTTTTCATTTATCTTTTCATAGGTTAGTTTCATTGTCAACTAATGCTTTTTCACTTTAGGGACATGTTTGCTATAGCGGGAAAATCCCCCTATAGACTACACTAGGGTTCAACATGTAGGTAGATATAACCATCTAAAAGTATCCTAATTTTTATAACTACCCTCAATATACCCCACATTCATGCATGTAATACAAAGTGAAAAGATCTTGTAACTCTACCTTTAACTCCGCATCTGGTGTCGATCCTTCCGCGTTCGATTGCTCCACTAACTACAATCCTCCTCCCAAGGTTGTCTTGCATCCAAAAACATATAAACAAAGAACTACACACATGCATCTCATATATGAATCATGGGTAAGATGTTTGTATAAAACGTAAATCAAACGTAGATATTTGACACATCATATTTCGGGATAGAAAAAATATTCCTTTTATTGATATCACAATGTTTACTTACAATGAGATCAGTGACTGCTCCGTGAACTTGGTACGGGCTCCTCTTCACCAAGCTCCAACTGCGCTTCCATGTATCTTTCTCCTCTTACACTTCTTCTAGGGAAATGACATAGGCTTATGATGGAGGAAAAAGGGCTAGAATGGGAAATTCTGATGCAAATCTCACAAGGTGGATGCAAATTCTTGGGGCAAGGAGGGGATGTGAAACGGGCAGATTTTCATTGTTCTTATGTTTATGTTTGGAATGAGACCCCAACACCTCCTTTTATATGAAAAAAGGATGGTTATTCAGTTGGGTGATGGGATATAGGCGATGGGACGGTAGGGAAACTACCCAATACCCCGTAATCTCAATGAATTCCTTGCAACTTTTTAATTTTTGCAACATTTGTGGGTATACGTGGGCTGTAATGGTGCATATAACGTACGTACATGAGCTGCAGTGGTGCAAAAATCTTGTGTATGTGGGAAGTAGTTGTGTAGGGCATGCACATCTTCAAAAATAAGGTTTTTAAGAAGAATTGCTTAGTGATGGCTTGGAAAAAATAGAAAGTAAGAGGGCCAAATGCCAGGTATGCATGTATGGTGAAATTTAGGATTATAATAGATTCCCCTTAATGTGTGAGGTCAGAAGAGCCTCTAATGGCCGAAACACATTAAAAAATATTCACCAATGTATGAAGCAAGTGAGCCCAGGACCAGAGTTCAGGAGGTGCCATCTACAAAAATAACAATTGTCTCACCGAGGCGGGCATACCCATGCTTGGGATGAAATAAATCATGGATGACAATCAAATACACTACAGATCCATGTCATATAACTATATAAAGTGTAGCCATGAGCAATAGACAATGGATCTACATTTCAAAATCAAATATATACATGTATAGTATCCATCTTCAAGAAGCCAAATGACATCTAATGGTTGGAGATGAGGCCTTAAGAGCTTGAGAAACAACTTCAAGATCTTTAAAACTCGGGTAGGAGTGTAATGTGAGTGTACGAATTCACTACCTAGAGGTCTTTGAAGGATCGTTGGGGAACATACAAGAGCATCTCGGTGACCAGGCATAGAACTTCATTGATTTCAAACAAATACTTGATTGGACTTTTGGGATGGCTGGGCATGAGGTCAAGAGACAAACTGTAGAAAGGCCAACTCAGGTTGGGTAAAACTTCCCTTGGACAATATCACGACAGATGATCAAACTCGGGCATCATGACATTGACATAAGTTCACAATGCAGGAGGCAACAAAAACTCTCCATGTGTTTGGAAGGATAACCAAACGAAGGAGGACACAACTCTATGTAGCGAGAACAACTTCCTAAGGTCATATTAAATCCCAAATCTTGACAAAAAATGAAAGGATGTGCTTTGTCCAAAGGAGACTCATTATGCTTCCATAAAAGGAAAATAGATTTCCCATCCTCTTTTTGGGGTATATTTGATTTTTTTGTCTTTTTCAATATTTTGAAAAGCTTGATAAAGAATAAAATAATGTTACATTATAAAGAAGGAACGAGTGTCGTAAGAATACTAGTTGCAAGCGCAAGGAACATGTTGGAATGCATTATTTTATTGTTATACTCCTGGTTCAAAGGTTGGAGCCTCCCTTCTTTCTAAATAAGTAAGAGGTTATAATTAAGCCCAAAAGCTGGATTTCATGATCTCACATATTTCACGATGTACCTACCAAGCCCCGGTATCCCGACGCGTGATGTAGAAATAAGGTTTATCTCTAACCACCATTATCGAGCCTCTAAGTAAAGATCGTTTGATTTCATCACCTCATGCTCTTGCGTTTCGGGAGTTACTCGTCAAACACTTTTCGAACCTCCGAGATGCAAAGTTGCGAAGACTTTTCAAGTCACTAAGGTAAATATCAAGAGTAATATTCTTAAACCATAGTTATTCTCTATCATGATTTCGTGACTCGACGATTCTTTCCTTAAAATGCAACACCTTTGTAACTCCCCGAAGTCCTGATATTCATTAATTAATATGGGTTAATTAAAATCTTAAGTTAAATCACAAATTATAAATAATCTTGCACCATCGCGATTTCAGGCTTTTGGGTCTCAAAGGCTAGAAGTGAAATCGTCCGATACGACGAGAGCCGAAAAGGGGATAAAGTACTAAAAGCATGAAATTAAGGGAGATAAGATGGATTAATTAATTCCTTGAGTAGCTTTTAACTGTACGATCTACGGATGAAGCTTTTAACGTTTCTGCTCTTTTCCCATGTTACAAGTCGTCAAATATTTATGGCATTTATTTGAATTTCACTGAAGCGATTGACAGTAAGATCCCACTAATTTGCTAAAATATTTCCATTAAACCATTTAACCATTCTATCGACAAGGACTAGCATGAACTTAAGTGTTTAAGAATAGGGTTTTCTTTTAATATCTCAGCTTTTCTTTCTACTGTGCACAGAGCTATTTCACCAGGATAACTTCTGTCTATGTTTTCAATATTTTACGATAGGAGATCTAATTGCAAGGTCATATACCATGGCTCCATGAAAAACGCCCAAGGTAGTCGTCGAGAGCTCAGGACAAGGTTCAAACATTATTTCTGATACTTCACCTCTAAGTATCAATACTATGAAAACTTTGCTGAAGGTTTTTCTTTCGACTGGGCCAAACTGATGTCAGAGAGTCTTACCTATCGAATTACTGAATATCGAGCGCAGAAAGCCAGTGGGAGAACATCTTCATTCTTTATGTTTTCCTACATCAGGGATGTTATTTGCTTCATGAAACCTTTCCCATTGATGAACTGGAGATGGACTCCATCTGATGCTGAGCCTATCCATGTCTACCACTTGAAGCGTTGGGAGGATAAGGCAAAAGATTTCATCGACGAGATTTTTAA